>JADBJO010004068.1:105000-107500 GCA_016801955.1 Conus betulinus | reverse complement strand
GGGGGGGGGGGAGGGGGAATGGAAGAGCTGTGAAGAAAGGGCGTGGCCAAGGGGACAGAACCCAGTGCTAGTGAAAACCTTTGTGACATCGAAAAAGTCACAACCACAGTGATCATGATGAAGCGCCCGTATCTGTATCTGTATCTGTATCTGTATCTGTATCTGTATCTGTGCGGGAACTGTCACATGGAGAGAAGAAGCTTGGCGCCGGATGGAAACAGGCAAATAAAGGGTGTAGGGGGCGGGAGGGGGGGGGGGGGGGGGTGTGAGGCATGGCCACACTTCGTAATGAGGATTTTGGACTTAATCGCAATATCATCCATGTAAGCGTTTTGAGGCCTACTATGAATTTGAGCCAGCTTTTAATGTTAAACTGATGATTGATCAAGAGAACAAATCCCTACCAATCATTTCTCTTGGGGTTTTTTTTTGTTTTCTTTCCTTCTCTCTTTTTTTTTTTTTGGGTGGGGGGTGGGGGGGGTGGGGGTGGGGGGGGGGGGGGTGGGGGGGGGAGAGGTGGGGGGGGGGGGATGAATGGGGGTGGGATTCCACTGATGGAACTACAAACAATCTTCAGCTACATGACCTTCCCCGTAGTGTGACGTCACAGTTGCACTCACCCACCCGTGACTCTACCTTGGCGCCATCTGGTAATCCCCTAAATAGTCCCATTCCTTTGATCTTCATTAATCTGTCTGCTTGGAACCACTGGCTTGTACCTTGATGGCCATAGGAAAAAAAAAGATAAGGAGAATCCACGTTCAGACACGATAGATATTCTCGAAAACAATCTACTTGCGCCAGTCTATAAATATTCGACTTCTTATTGAGCAACTTAAGACCTTGGCGCATTATGTTTTTGGTGTGCAGCCTGCAGTAGGGATGGAGGAGGAGTGGGGGGGAGTGGGGGGGGGGGGGGGGTGGTGGTCGTGGTGGTGAACGCTTGGCCGGAGTGGGGATGTGGAAAGGAAGGGACGGGGATGGGTCTCAGAGGGGTGGGTAAGGAGCACGGGGGTGGGGGGGCGAGGGGGTGGAGGGGGGAGGGGGGTGATTCACCACCCGTCGTGGACTGGAAGAAACCCTGAGAGATGGCTTTGCTCAGGAAAGGAAGGGAGGGACACAGGACACTCATGGACCTTGTCTCTCATGGCCTGTGTGTGTGTGTGTGTGTGTGTGTGTGTGTGTGTGTGTGTGTGTGTGTGTGTGTGTGTGTGTGTGTGTGCGTGTGTGCGTGTGTGTGTGTGTGTGTGTGTGTGTGTGTGTGTGTGTGTGTGTGTGCGAGCGCGCGCGCATTCCAGTATGGTGCGTGCATGTGTCTGTGTATGTCACACACACACACCACACACACACACACACACACACACACACACACACACACACACACACACACACACACAAATGCTTCTCCTTCCCACATACACCACACTGAAATTTATCTTTTAAATCATAAACACAAGACATGAACAAAACCAATGACGGCAGTCCTCGGAAACACAATCAGAATCAACCACCCGTCCAGATGAACCACGTTTTTTTCAGCAATCCATATTCGCGCCTTTTTCTGTGAAGTTCGCTGGAGGTTCCGCTATTGGTCATTCATTCCTTCCAGTGCTAGCTAGCCTTCTTTGCAAAGTGCCAAGTAGTCGCTGTGTCGCGCTGTTTGCTGTGCGCTAGGCTCAGGAGTGCGTTGTATTATGCATGTCAGTCACAGATATGATAAGCCGTCCGGCAACGTCTGCGGAAATGGCCACACGCCTCAATTAGGATGTTGCACTCAAATCCATGTAAGCGTTTTGAGGTCCCACACCACAATTAAAGATGTTGCACTAAAACACTATATAATCCCATGTAAGCGTTTTGAGATCACACACCACATTAGATGTTGTACTAAAACACTCTCATATCATGTTTGAGGCCTACCATAACTCTGAGCCAGTGTGCAATGTGAAACTGGTCATTGATCAAAAGAACAACTCCCCACCACTTATTTTCCTCGCGTTTGGGGAGGGATTTTCACCGGCGAAATCGCAATCTTCAAACACATGACCTTCCCCTTAGCTGACGTCACGTTTCAGGCCTTTGCACTCACCCGTGACCCTATCTTTGCGCCAGCTGGAAGCCCCCAAATAGTCCCATTCCTTGGATTTTTAATCTGTCTGCTTGGAACCACCTGGCTTGTACCTTGATGGCCAAATGAAAGAAAATGAGGAGAATCAATTTTCAAACACAATGAAAAAAAAAATCTCTCTATAACTACTCGAACTAGAAGGGGATTGGCATCCACACACATGTTTGCTCCGAAGGTTAGGTATACAGACAGACAATGTGAGCCCAGCCGACTGCAAAGGCCACATCAGCGCCATCAACTCGTTGAAGTAAACTGCTGTAAAGTATATATGCACGATGTTATGTTAGTCCCAATACACTGTGAGAAGACTTTTTTTTTCAGAGAATGGTGCATCAAACAGAATGCATCACGGAGCTTCTTCACCCTTTTAAA
>JADBJO010004068.1:70000-90000 GCA_016801955.1 Conus betulinus | reverse complement strand
GTTGACGTGACGACTATAGGAACGGCTTGTGTGACGGCATGTAATTTCACAGGCAAAGACGTCGCCCGTTGTTTGGCTGTGATAAGGGTTTGGGGAGGGGTGGGAGAGAGAGAGAGAGAGAGAGAGAGGAGGAGAGAGAGAGAGAGAGAGAGACTCAAATTCAAAGTTGAATTGCAAAAGGCCACTGACCTATCTGCAATGAGGTCACGAGAGACAAAAGTAAGAAAACACACACGGCTCAGAGCAGAGCGCATATACTGAAAGAGACTATGGAAGAAAGAAAATGATTATTTGACAACAAAATGTTCTTCCCGGAAATGATACTCTGGCAGTTGTGAGGTAAGCTGATAGCAGTTCTTTTCTTGTTTTTAGTGCTTTAAAAAAAAAAAGAACATAAGCTACCGAGCGACATACAATTCTCTTTTCATGGTTTGCACTAAAGAGAAGGAGATGACATTTAGGAACAGTTCTAGTATGAGGGGAAAATGGAGGAGTTCATCTCTTAACTCTTTATACGATGGACAGGGAGATCAAAAATGAGAGGCATCCTCGATTTGATTTACAGAATTGAGAAAGAGAGAGAGAGAGAGAGGAAGGAGAAGAGAGGAGTGAGAGCACGAGAGAGAGAGAGGAGAGGAGAGGAGAGGAGAGAGAGAGGAGAGAGATCGAGGAGGGAGGAAGCGAGGAGGGAGAGAGTGAGGGAGGAGAAGAGACAGCGGGAGGAGGGAGAGGAGAGGGACGAGGAGCGAGCATTGAGAGAGAGGGAGAGAGAGAGAGAGAGGAGAGAGAGAGAGAGGAAAGAGAGAGGGGCTTCAGAAGAGAGGGAGAGGAGAGGGAAGAGAGAGAGAGTGAGGCGCGAGAGAGAGGGAGAAGAGAGACAGAGACAGACGGCAGAGAGCATAAGAGAGACGCAATGAGACAGAAATTCAAAGAGTTGAATAGCCAGAAGTGTGAGAGGCAATGAGGTCAAAAAAACGCAAGGAGAAGAATGCAAAAATGTATTTAATCCTAAACTATGAAGAAGGATGAGAAAGCCATGAAAAGAGAGGAGAAGAAGAGGAGGAGGGAGGAGGAGAGAGAGAGAGGAGGAGAGGAGAGGAGGGAGGAGGAGAAAAGAAAAGGAAGAAGAGAAAGAGAGAAGGACAATTCGAAGAAGAGAGAAGGAGAGGAGATGGATGAAGAAGGGCGGCCAGGAGAGGCAGAAGGGTTCATTCTTGCAAGTTATCCGAAGGAGAGGACAAGGAGGGGTTTCAGACAAATTGATTACCGAATTGAGAAAGAAGAGGAAGAGGACGAGACGGAAGACGAGATGCAGAAGGAGTAAAAGACAGAAGGAGGAGAGAGAGGAAGAGGAGAAGAGAGGAGGAGAATGCAGGAGACAGGAGGAGAGAGGAGAGAAGAAAGAGGAGACGAAGAGAAGAAAAAGAAGAGAGAAGCAAGAAAGAAGACAAAGAGAGACGAAGAAAGGACAGAAGAAAGAAAGACAAGTAGAAGAAAAGAAGAAAGAAGAAGAGGAGACCAGAAGGTGAAGAAGAGAAAAAGGAAGAAGCAGAAGAGGGGAAAAGAGGGGAAAGAAAGGAGAAGAAGAGAGAAGAAGAAAAAAAGAGACAGAAGAAAAGAAGAGAAAGAAGGAGAAGAAAAAAGAAGAAGAAGGAAGAAGAAAGAAGAAAAGAAGAAGAAGAAGAAAGAAGAAGAAGAAGAAAAGGAAGACAGAAAAAGGGACGAAGGAAGGAAGAGAACAGAAACAGAAGAAGAAGAAAAAAGAAGAAGAGAAGAAAGAAGAAAGAAGAAGAAAAAGAAAGAAGAAGAAGTGAGAACTAGAAGAAAGTGAACAAGAGTGAAACAGCAACAATGGCATCGATAATGTCAATATTATTTCAACAATAATAATGCGAAGAAGAAGAAGAAGAAGAAGAGAAGAAGAAGAAGAAGAAGAAGAAGAAGAATTTACAACACCCCGGAGAAGAGGAATATAGAATTTAGAGTAAAGTCGTATTCTGTCTTGTAATTTGATTGTCGTTGTTAAATGGCGGAGTTACTTACAATCCCTTTTTAAAAACTTGTTTCAATGTCCACCTGAAGTCACCTCACTTTGAAACTAATTAATGTCGTCAGTTGGGGGTTCAGTACATTGGGTCAAAACGAGTACCAATGAAGACTATCACAGCGACTTAGCCACAGTGTAGAGTCTCCTCTAACGCGTTGCCTCGTGATGACGAAAGCTCTCCGTTAAAGTGCTGGCGCTGTAACTCACACAGAACGAACGTGGGTGTGGTTGTGTATTGGAAAGCCGATAACGGGATGCGTGAGAGAAATAACACGTGGGTGATAAATAACACGTGGGAGAGAAATAACACAGAGAATAAATAAACACGAGAGAGATAACACGTGGGAGAGAAATAAAATACGTGGGAGAGAAATAACATGTGAGAGATTCGGAGAATAAGACCAAAAAAAGTCAGAGAAGGCAATATACCGCCCAAACAAAGATCCAGCAGGAATAAAGCAGCGACATCACGAACACAGTAAAGAACCTAGTTACCCGTAAAACTGCATGCCGGGGTAAAACGAGGGGACGCAGACACTGCGCACATTACTTACCCTTGCAACACTGGAAACTGCGTCCCTCTGTCTGACATTACTTTGTACTCATTCAATGCCCATCCTGCGCCGAATTTGACGAAGATGAGTAAGTGATTGCTCGTTCTTCATTTCTGTTGTCCTCAGTGTTGTTTATTTTGTCTGAAGGAGGACTAAGAAGTCGAAAAACGCGTCTTGTTTTGACTTGTAATTCGTTTGTCCATGCTGGCTGACGCGGATGTTTCAAATACCTTAAAAAAAAACAAAACATGCTTTGGACTCGCTTGCTAAAAAGTCGAGGGGCTGGTTCTTTGGCATTCTCTGCCTTTACCACTAGAAGCATGAAAAAATGGACGTCTTTGTATATACTGACCCGATAAAAACAAACCGTTGAAATGTGATTAACCTCTTGGGAACCAGTTCTTTTAAGACATCCCAGCAGTTTCGGACGCCCGTTGATTGACTGTCACTCTCTTTAGATGTTCGTGGCCTCATCATTTCTCAAAAGTTCCCTCCCTTCGTTTCTTGTAACACAAAGCAAAGTGACAGCATTTCAAAACCCATAATGTAACCTCTCTCCTCTCTCTCTCTCTCTCTCTCTCTCTCTCTCTCTCTCTCTCTCTCTCTCTCTCTTAACAACAGCAAAGAGCTATCCATCTTACTGTGGCATCGCTCTCTTTAACTGTGTCTTTTCTTTCCTTTTTTGTACTCCCAGTTCTTAAAGAACAGGGAATACTTTATAATGGGAACGACGAAATGCTGTCTGTGTGTGTGTGTGTCTGTCTGTCCGTGGTCAAAATGTGTTCCACTCGCTCCAGACAAAACTGCTGGGCTGATCTTTCTGAAAATTTGTACGGTTGCGGGTTCGAACCTCCGCCGGGGCGTTTCGGTACAGGGGGATTTTTCCCTCGGAGTTAACATTGGTTCTGATCCATTTCCCATACAGTCCTTCGAATGAGACTATAAACCGAGGTTCCGTGTGTGAACGCACGCATAACATCTTGCACACACGTAAAATCCCATCACCAAAGATTCGGAAGAGTAGGCCAGTTTGGCCGTTGGTATGGATGACACGTTACATATAGCATGCACCCTGAGTGAGAAAAACGGAAAGAGTGAAGGAATTAAAGAAATTGGAGTGAACGATACTGAACGATACTGACTGGATGACACGGGAAACGACTGAATGAAGCGCCAGCTGGCAGCTCTTCAGTCGGCACTACCCAGGTAGTATATGTAAACGAGTGTCGCTTGTAAAGCGCTTAGAGCTTGGTCTCTAGCCGAGAATAGGCGCTATATAAGTATTCATTATTATTATTATGTTCATTATAGGTCAAGGATGATGCCCGACGTTTTATTTTACCAGAATGGCCGTTATTAACGGCTATAACGGCCCCCAAACAGTTTTTTCTTCTTTATGGAATATCTCAGAAAGCACTCGTATTCAAGCACACGTTGAATATTCCACTGGGAATACGTTGATATGCTTTGCATCTTGTTTATCGTTCTTTCCTCTCGTATACTACTGTTTTTCCGTCTTTGTGACCCTTTCTTCTTTCTTTCTGTCTGGAAATGCGTTTACACTTTTCTCCCTCTGGTCGCAATTTGTGACATGCTTTGTTTTCATCTGTTGCCTAGGTAGTGGACGTTTTATAAACTGTCCACAGCTGCCTATACTGCAGCGTCTACTCTGGTTCTGATTGTGGGGTTTTTCACTAAAATGTAAATTTGTTAAATGCCATTTTCTTCATACAAATGGATAAATAGATAGATAGCTATATAGACAGACACAAACAGAGAAAGAGAGAGAGAGAGAGAGAGAGAGACGGAGAGAGAGACGAGAGAGAGAGGGAGAGAGAGCCAGCCAGCCAGCCAGAACAGACAGGCAGACTGACTGACAGACAGACAGACAGAGGTAGGCAGATAGAAGCACACACACACACACACACAACACACACACACACACACACACACACACACACACACACACACGCGCACACACACACAGAGAGAGAGAGAGAGAGAGAGGGAGCAGAGATGAGAGAGACGGAGAGAGAGAGAGAGAGAGAGAGAGACAGATGGGACAGAGAGAGAGAGAGACAGACAGACAGACACAGACAGAGGAGAGAGAGGAGACGACAGACAGACAGACAGACAGACAGACAGTCAGATAGACAGACAGACAGACAGACAGACAGAGAAAAAGATAGACAGATAGATAGATGGGCAGATCTGGGAGCGAAGAATCAACGGGCTTGTCTGGCTCTTTCAGCTAACACGAAAACCGATTGTTTCTGCCGATTGTTGACCACACTTGTCTCTATTGTTTGTCACTCTGTCAAAATGTAGTCCTCTTTTCCATCTATATTGACGATCCTGAAGGGACACTCTGTGGTAGGGTAGGCTGGAATGATAAAAGATCGCTGACACAAGGATGGACTTCTTGTGTAGACTTACTTACTTAGGCCCATAGCTCAAGGGTGAGCATAGGCCATCGACAACACTCCGCCATCGCACTCCGTTCTGGGCTGCTCGCTGAATGCCTGTCCAGTTGGTCCCCTGCCTCTTTATCTCTGCCTCAGTGTCTCGCCTCCTGCTGCTGCGAGGTCGGCCTCTCTTCCTTTTCCCCTGCGGGTTCCATGTCAGGGCTTGGCGTGTGGAGCTGAATGCTGGCTTCCTGAGAGTGTGTCCAATCCAGCCCCACTTCCTCCCAGAATCGGCTTGGCCACCGGTTCCTGTCCTGCTTGCTTTTATAGATCTTCATTGTTGATCTTTTCTGGCCATTGATTTTGAAGATGCGCCTCAGACAGGTGTTGATGTCTGAATTTTTGCTGTATTGCCTTGGTCATTCTTATGTATGTTCGCAGCCAAATGTTGCAAGTTCGTGTCACACTGGCACCTAACATCAAACAGCGGATTCAGAGGATCAGATAGCAGATCCTGGATCTGTTCCGCTAGATTACAAAAATTTTCCACCGAACGTGAGCTCTGCGAGGTTACTCTTTAATTATAACTATCTATGACGTCATGCATTTGAAGGGAAGTTTAAAACTTGCTCGTAATACAAAAGCTTAAGTTTCTTATTTTCTTTCTTCTTAAAATGTCAACACCCCCCACCCCCCCCACCCCCCACCCCTCCCCCACCCCCACCCCCCAAAAAGGGGAAGTAACTCTTTCAGTCCATACGTACTATTACCTCCCCTGGCGGCCGTTTCAATGGTGGCTGTAGCATCCGCTCCACAACGGCGGACGTCTACGCTTTCCCCAATACTTTGTTATTGTCTTTGGTTGCTGCCGTCCCGAGGGACGCGCGCAAACAGACCACACATGACAGAAAACGGAACCCTGCCCCTCAGTGCGTTGCCCGCGTGCAGGATAGCAACGATCAGCCGGGGGAGGGGGGGGGGGGTAGGGGAGGGGCATAAACTGAGCACCTGAAAACTGGCACCTGCTGCACACCAACAAAGTGCGGCAAGGCCTTGCTTAGTAAGGATTCCAGTATTTATAGAATGGCATCATTAGAGTGTTTTGAGAGGTTTAATCTCAGTCTCTGAAAGTTGATTGACTTTCCATTCTTCTATATGCCCATCAAGGTACATGCAAGGAGTCTTCATGCAGACAGATTGATTAACAAGACAGGAATGGGACTAATTAGGGAAGACCTCCTTGCTGCAAAGAGAGGGTCACAGGTGAGCTCAAAGGCTTGAAATGTGTCGGCAGGTGTGAGTGTCATGACCAGTGATTCGATGTGTGCCATGAACGGGTTGGAAGAGTAATGATGTTGAAAAAAATATGGATAAATGTTTGGATGAATGTCTGCACTTGTGGTGTAGGACCACGCTGTTTGTACAGCTGTGTGGGAAAAAATCAAATTATGGTGTGACACCACGTACGTGAACATCATTTGGATTGGCTAGGACGGCTAGGTTTGAATTACTTTGTGTGTGACTGAGTGAATAACAATTTTTTGAATCAGATCTGGGGATGGCTTGGACAGGAGCAGACGCCGGATTTCTTCTAGTTAACCTTTGTGGGGTTAAGGGACTTTGACCCCCTTTTTGCGTCTAGCTTGTAGTATTGCCTGTTAGGCAGAACAACCCTTGGGGGGCTGTGAAAGTAGGACTTGGGGTCCTGTGGCCTGTGAGAGGTCAGCGATGTCCTGTCGGTGAAAGGTCAGCGATGTCCTGTGACCTGTGAGAGGTCGGACGTGTAATTGCAGGCAGATGTCTGCTAGGGCATCATCTTAGTGCTTGTTCCCTAGAGAACACCTCAGCGTCCGAGCCTAGAGCGGCAGCCTCCCCTCAACAGTCTGGAGGAAGACCGTTCTTAGCCAGCAACAATTCATCTTGTATGCATGGAGTCATAGTGTTGAAAGAGTGAAAGTGAAAAAAGAAGAAAGTATTTTGTCATGATACCTTAATTTGGATTAAGAAGAATGGAGTGTCATGAAATGTTGATTTGAGTTACGTATGTATTTATTTTGATGTTGACACTTATCATATTGAAAGGGAGCGTTTGAAAACAAAGGTTTGGTCTGTTAGTGTTCCTTTGAATGAATGGAGTATATGCGTGTGCATGGAATTAGCATGCTGAGTTCGTGACCGAGGGCGTACGAAGGCGGTGTGTGACAGTGGGCTAGTTCTATTTCTTCATTGTGAATGATTTGATCAGCTGAAATCCCTTTAAAAAAAAAAAAGAAGAAAACAAAAAGCGCAAATGAAATAATTGGTGAGTTTTGCTCTTCGTTTGATTTATTTTCAATTTGATATCAATCTCTGGCATAAATTTATTCTACGCCTCAAAACACTTGCATGGATATATACATACACACGCACGCGCGCGCGCGCGCGCGCGCGCACACACACACACACACACACACACACACACACACACACATATATATATATATATATATATATATATATATATATATATATATATATATATATATATATACTTACATATACTGCTAAAAAAAACTAATAAAAAGTCAAAGGTGCTCAACCCCTTGGGAGCAACATCTGTTTAAAAATAAGATATTAAAAGGAAGTTTTAAAACCTACAGCACTGTTTCAGAAAATAGCAAGCGCTCGAAACAGTGCTGTTGGTTTTAATACTTCCTTTTAATACCTTATATATATATATATATATATATATATATATATATATATATATATATTATATATATATATATATATATTGTGATTTAGGGTTAAAATTGTAATTGTGGCGTGTCGCCTTAGAACATTAGAACAGGAGGAGAGATGATAAATCGAAAACGCAAAAAGAAAACGAAAGAAAGAAGGAATGAACGAAAGAAAGAAAGAAAGAGAAGGGAAAGAAAATGATCCTTATTACAGAATTTCAGGCTTCGAAAGACCCATCAAGTCCGCGTGAGACAGGCCGATTTCACAAGATGGCGATCTTCCGACTCTGGCATTCTTGTTAAGGGGAAGGGAGAGAGGCAGAAAAGCTGACGACCACGGTTCCAACGACCCTATAAAAAAAAGCAAAAAAAAAAAAAAAAAAAAAAAAAAAAAAAAACAAAAAAAAACCAAACAAAACCACAAAAAAAAACCCCCCACGAACAGTTGAGATCGTAAAACCCGTATAAAAGGAAGGTAGGGCACCACAGTTACTTTGTTTGTTGGTTTGTTTGTTTCATTCTTTTTTTTGGTTTTAGATTTCCTCAGCAGGAGGGGGAAAAGCAGGGGGAATAGACGTGTGTGTGTGTGTGTGTGTGTGTGTGTGTGGTGTGTGTGTGTGTGTGTGTCTGTGTGTGTGTGTGTATGTGTGTCTGTGTGTGTGACACACACACACACACACACAACACACACACACACACACACACACAGAGACAGAGAGGCGCGAAGGAGAGAGGAGAGAGAGAGGACGAGAGAGGGGAGGAGTCGCTAAGAAGCGAAGGTGCCTTACGAGCAAGTTGTTTCGGGAGAGAGGAAACTCGTGAGACGAGAGGAGAGGGGTTGAGAGAGGCGCTTAAGAAACGCCCTTCAACCAAGACGAGCCTGCTGCTTGGATTAGAGCCCATGACCCTCTGAGACATGCCTCATTTTTCCACTTAAGGAGAGAGAAGGAGAGGCAGAGAGCAAGGGGGGCGCCGCTCAACAGTAGAGGAACGAAACCGTGGCAGCAGATAGTCCTCAGAAGAGAAGCCCCCTTCAAGCAAGTTCACTTCGGTCCTTATCTCCTGACATTCTAGGGGGGGTTGGGCAACAACCCGGTTCATGACTCCGGATGTCCCTCTGCTGCCCCTTTTTTCCCTCTTGGGACAAGTCATGGCTGGGATTCGAGATTCATGACCCTGACTCTGACCATGCTCATTTTCCACTTAATGACTCGCACTCTAACCAATTGAGCCACAGGGGACACCTGATATTTGTAGGAAAGTTAAGCCTTAGAAGTTCACTTTTTGTTCCTCCTTGACCAGATCCAGCTTGAAACACCTCTCTGGCTGCTTCTGCCATTGCTTTCAGGGCTCTGTTTTTTTTTCCTCCCTGCAACTGAGAGCTGTTTCATGAGGCTGTATGCAGACGTTCCCACAAACCCCCTAGCTCCAATTTCTGCAGTGAGGACTTTGACCTGATAGCCTTCTCTCCTCAGGCTGTTTGCCAGATCAGCATACTTTTCAGTCTTGTAGATTTGAGCTGCCTCCATTCTGTTCTCATATGGTACCGTGAGCTCCATCATGATCAGCTGCTTGGTTGACTGAGAGTGGACTACTATGTCTGGTCTCATGCCACTCTTGCTGATGATCTCTGGGTGACTCTTTCCATTCTGGGAGGTCTGCAGTGCAATCCCAGTCATCTGTCCCCGTCCAGCAGTCTCTGTCTGCATGTTCCGAGTGGCACTGTTGTTCTTGGCCATGATTTGCTGCCTCCTGCCGTGAAGAATGTTGCGGGGTGCTTTCGGAGTCCTGATTTTCCCTTTTGTGGTGTTGGTACTAGCCCAGACTACTTGTACAATCTCTTTGAGCGCTTGGGTGTGCCTCCATGTGTACCTTCCTGAGCCAGGGCTACTTTACATGAGCTTAGGACATGCTCCACTGTTTGTTTTTTCATGGCAGAGGGGGCATGAAGGATCGTCTGTGTTTCCCCACTCACCAGGTTTGCATTGAGGGCAGAAGGTCATATACAGATCTGAGAATGAAGCTGATCCTGAGGGGTCCATGTGCCAAAATGTCATTCCAAGTGAGACTTTGTTTTTGAGTGCATTCTCCCACGTTGTCCATTGCCCTTGCTGGCTCTGCTGGACTGCTTTTTGGAGTCTTTTTGGGTCTTCTTCTTTTCTCATCTCCTGAATCATCATGTCTGTTTTGGCTTTTCCTTTGGCTTTTTGACCACCATTCAGTTTTGGTCACCCCCAGTCCTTGTCTGTTGGTCTGCGTGGTGTCCTGTTATTTCTCTGATCTTAAGACGTTCTTTTGCAGAATCCATCGCCTCTTGAACTTTCCATTTTCTGCCTGTTCTGCCTGTCTTCAGCTGGGGCTTGATTGCTTCTACCACCTGTCTCCTGAGTCCTCCAGCGTGCTTGAAGTCTGATCTTCTCTGCTTGTATTCCTCCAGGATGGATTTCAGTGGTAGTTTCAGCTTTTGCTTGGCGTCAGCACAGCGCAATGGTCAGTCAGACAGGATGGGACACCAAGCCATTTCCTTGTGAACTTGTTGATTTTGGATTCCATTGCCTCCAATGCAGGTGCAGATGTCGTATACCACCAGAGGCCATGGGGAGCTTTGGTATCAGCATGAACTGCAGACACCAGACCTTGTATTTGCCAGGGAGCCCACACTTGTCATGGTCTCCAAGCCTTCTTCCGACATCTGTTTGGTTTCTTTTGCTCTTTGTGTGTCTTTCAGCGTATCATCATACCATCTTCCAAGGCTCTTGACTGGTTCTTCTGTGACTGTTGGAATGGCCTGATTGGCAACACTGAAGGCCACAGAGTTCGGCCACTTTTCCTTTCCTCAGTGAGAGACGCCGTGATTTCTTTGGCTTAAACTTCATTCTGGATGAAGCAGCTATGTCGTCCAGCCTCTCCAGCACATGACGTGTCTCGTCTTCTTCTGGATGAAATCACTGTAGTATCATCCATGAAAGCCTTGAGAGGGGGCATCTTGCATCCATCGCCAAGGTCTGTTGTCTTGCGTCTGAGAGAGAGAGAGAGAGGGGGGGGGAGGGGGGGAGGGGGGGGGGGAGGGGAGAGAGAGAGAGAGAGGAGAGAGAGAGAGAGAGAGAGAGAGAGTGCTAAACAACCAACAACTAAAAACAAGGCAAAGTTCACCAGGTCCACAGAAAGTTCGTGGACATCAAATGAGACAGATGAATAGAGAAGAAGAAGAAAAGAAGAAGAAGAAGAAGAAGAAGAAGAAGAAGAAGAGAAAGAAGAAGTAGTGGGAGGAGGAGGAGGAGGAGGAGGAGAGGAGGAGGAGAGAAAAAATACTTCAAAAGGAACGGTATATTGATTGATTATTGATCAAGAAAAGGACACTGAATGTTGAAGTTCGTGGAGAAATCATGTGAGGTGTTGACGATAAAGAGAACGTGACGAAATAAGACACATGAGAAAATGGAATTCAAATTACCAATAGAGCCAGAACTCTCGTGAATGTAAAACTCGAATGTGCGTTAAGGGACGAAATGGGAAACATGAAAACTTCTATTTTGTGTACTGGATATGTCTCTAAACAGTGTATGTTACTCAGATATGACCAACGCTGCATGTGTCTGAATCCCTCGGGTTTGGCTGACGCCTGGAAGCAATATAAACAGGAAGCATAGAATACAACCCTAAAATCTAAAAAAAAAAAAAAAAAAAAAACGCTTGAGCTATGAAGAAATACATAATGATACACACTGAGCATCGTTCATCAAAAGGCCTGTTCTGTTAGAGTAGGGATTTTTTTTTTTTTTTTTGCTGTCCCAACCTCTGCACCATCTCAGAGGCAATGCACCACAGCCACAGCCCGGTCGGCCCCGCCGCAAACCCGGCACTGGCAATCCACAGGGAGCAGTCAATGTCAAGTCGTCAAGAGAAAAAACCCACAGGAGGAGACACTGCACTGCTGCTGAGTCATTTACGTGGTGGTCAGTGGCGCCTGTTCTGATCTAACATACGCAGGACACCACCTACTACGCCCCTTGCTTAGTCGTGGAGCCGGCGTGAGTGAGCTCTCCCTCCGGAGGGGCACCACCACGTCCGTCCAACGACAGCCCCCAAGGAAGGAAGTAGAGTAGGGAATTTAGTTTTGATTTTATCTTCGCATCCATGTCCATGGTAAATTCCCATTAAAGTCGTCAGTCCTTTAAAGCCATGGGGTTGTCCTTGGGTTCACAAACTGTTGAATGACAAATCATCTGTTCTTAAAAAAAGAAAAACGCTTTCAATAACAAAAAAAAATTGACCATTTGACTGAAAACATAAATGCACGCGCGCAGGCACGCGCTCGAGCACAAACGCACTCACACACACACACACACACACACACACACACACACACACACACACACACACACACACAAACACACACGCACGCACGCACGCATGCACGCACGCACGCACGCACACACACACACACACACACACACACACACACACACACACACACACACACACACATATCATGCACGCGCCAATGCAAAACACTGAAATCAATCTCAGCTCTCACGAGATTACACTGAAAGGGGAGAGAAAGGCTGACAAAGAGAGGAATTTTAGTGCGCGTCACCCCGAACATAGTTTATCGCCCCAAGATGTCATCTTCCACGCCCGAGGTTATTGTCACGATGTTTTTTCTTCTTTTTCTTGGCAGTTCTCTCTGACAGCAATTGTTGACCGTAAAATCAGGCAACTGCTGGTAATAGCAGAGATTTTCGGCATGGCAGTGCGAGAAATGGCGGTACCTCGCGTCCAATCAAAAGGCTTTGACCCTCCATTTTTGTCCAGTGTGTCTTGTCAAATGGGCCTTGATCTCCAACTTCAACAGCAAAGCGAACGACCCTGAAAGATTTGGATTTTGGGGGACTGGAGTTCCAAATTCTCTCTCTCTCTCTCTCTCTCTCTCTCTCTCTCTCTCTCCTCTCTCTCTCTCTCTCTCTCTCTCTCTCTCTCAAGATTAAACCTTAAGGGGAGAGAAGGCTGACAAAAGGAGGATTTTAGTGCCCAAACCCCCAAACACTGTTTACCGCCCCGAGATGTCATCTTTCACGCCCAAGGTATTCTCGTGGACTTTTTTTTTACTTCTTTCTCTCTAACAGCAATTGCGGACCGTAAAATCAGGCGACTGCTGGTAATAGCGGAGATTTCCTGCATGACAGTGCGAGAAATGGCAGCATCTCCTGTCCAATCAACAAGGCTTTGATCTCCAATTTCGACAACAGAGCGAGCTACCCTGCAAGATCTAAACTTGGGGGACTGGTATTCCATGTTCAGTCTCTCTCTGTCTCTGTCTCTCTCTGTCTCTCTCTCTCTCTCTCTCTCTCTCTCTCTCTCTCTCTCTCTCTCTCTCTCTCTCTCTATCTATATCTATCTATCTATCTGCAAAAATAAGACAAAGTTTACCAGGTTGACAGAAAGTCTGTGGACATCAAAGGAGCCAGAAAAATGAAGGCAGAAGAAGACTTCAAAGGAATGGAATACCGATTTAATTATAAACAAAAGGACACTGAGTGTTAACGTTAGTGGCGAAATAAAGCCCGACTGCTGAGGATACAGACTGAAGTCCAAAGGGCTGATGAATGAAACAGAATTCAAATTAAGTAAGAGAGCGAGAACTTTCGTGAATGTCAAAAACGAACATATGTGTGTGTGTGTGTGTGTGTGTGTGTGTGTGTGTGTGTGTGTGTGTGTGTGTGTGTGTGTGTGTCAAAGACATATGGCAATATTGAACAAAAAATCACACACACACGCACACACCATGCATGTACCATACACGCGCCAATGCAAAGCACTGAAATCAATCTCAGTTCTCGCGAGATTACACTGAAAGGGGAGAGAAGGCTGACAAAGGGAGGATTTTAGTGCGCGTCACACCGAACATAGTTTATCGCCCCAAGATGTCATCTTCTGCGCCCAAGTTATTGTCATGGTGGTTTTTTTTTTTTTTTTTCTTCTTTCTCTAGGCGTTTCTCTCTGACAGCAATCTTGGACCGTAAAATCAGGCAACTGCTGGTAATAGTAGAGATTTTCTGCATGGCAGAGCGAGAAATGGCGGCATCTCCTGTCCTATCAACAAGGCTTTGATCTTCAATTTCGACAGCGAAGCGAACGACCCTGCAAGAGTTGGATTTGGGGACTGGAACCCTAAGTTCTCTCTCTCTCTTCTCTCTCTCTCTCTCTCTCTCTCTCTCTCTCTCTCTCTCTCTCTCTCTCTGCTCTTTCAATATATATACAATTTCAGATCTTTGCCAAGTCATTACTATAATGATGGAAGAATTGTTAACCTGCATTTGTTTTCCCCCCTACTACTTAATTGTTCAGCATTATAATACACACACACACACACACACACACACACACACACACACACACACACACACACACACACACACATATATATATATATATATAATATATGTGTGTGTGTGTGTGTGTGTGTGTGTGTGTGTGTGTGTGTGTGTGTGGTGTGTGGTGTGTGAGAGAGGAGAGAGAGAGAGAGAGAGAGAGAGAGAGAGAGAGAGAGAGGAGAGAGAGAGAGAGAGTAATTTGGCCTTTGTTTTCTCATCTGTTTTATTTCATCGGCCGTGTTGACCTATATTTGTATCAGCAGCGTCACGCTATTCTCCACTAACTTCAACATACAGTGTCCTTTTCTGCACAAATCAGTTAGTATTCCATTCTTTGAAGTCTTCTTCTGCCTTCATTTTTTTCAGGCTGCTTTGAAGTCCATGGATTTTCTGTGGACCTGGTAAACTTTATCTTATTTTTGCAGTTGGTTGTCCAGTGCCTCTCTCTCTCTCTCTCTCTCTCTCTCTCTCTCTCTCTCTCTCTCAGCTCTCTCAAGATTAAACCTTTAGGGGAGAGAAGGCTGACAAAGGAAGGCTGTCAAAGGGAGGATTTAGTGTCCGTCACCCGAACATTGTTTACCGCCCCCCAAGATGTCATCATCCACGCCCAAGGTTATTCTCATAGTGCTTTTTCCTTCTTTCTCTTGGCAATTCTCTCTGACAGCAATTGTGGACCATAAAAAACAGGCGCAACTGCTGGGAATAGCGGAGAGATTTTGGTGTGGCCAGAGCGAGAAATGGCGGCATGGCGGCATCTCGTGTCCAGTCACAAGGCTTTGATCTTGAATTTCGACAGCGAAGCAAAAAACGACCCTGCAAGATTGGGATTTGGGGGACTGGAATTCCAAGTTCTATCTGTATCTATCTCTCTATCTCTCTCTATCTATATCTAGCACAAAAACAAAAAAACAACACAAAACACACACACAAAAACAAAAACAAACACACAAAATATGTGGTTTGGGGGTGTGTGGACAAAATATAACTACAAGAAAGTAAATAATTGTACTGGTATCCTATATATCTCTCTAGACTATCTGCTCTAGAATCTCTCTATCTCTCAACTCTAAATATAGCTTTCAATCTCTCTCTACTCTATCTATATCTATCTATCTCTATTATGATCTATTTAATATCTAGGAATAGTAGAGTTAAATCTATATCTCTATTCTATCATCTGAGATCTCTCTCTCTATCTAGCGATCATCTCTCTCGATGTCGCTGTGATGTGTGTTGTGGGCGGGTGTGTGTGTGTGTGTGTGTGGGTGTTGTGTGTGGTGTGTGCATGGTGTGTGTGTGTGTGGGTGTGTGTGTGTGTGTGGTGGTGTGTGTGTGTGTGCACTGTGTGGGCATGCGCGCTGGCGACGCGTGTTTGTGTGTGTGTGTGTGTGTGCGTGTGTGTGTGCGTGCGTGCGTGCGTGTGTGTGCGTGTGTGTTGTTGTGTGTGTGTGTGTGTGTGTGTGTGGTGTGTGTGTGTGTGTGTGGTGTGTGGGTAATTTGGCTTTTGCTTCTCATCTGGTATCATTTCATCAGCTGCTTCCCTGTGTGACTTCAGTCTCTGTATCTTCAGCAGTTCCTCCATGTATTTCTCCACAACAATTGCAGCATACAGTGTCCTTTCTTCACAAATAAATTGGCGTTCCATTCGTCTGAAGTCTTCTTCTGCCTTCTTTTATTTCTGCTCCGTGATGTTCATGGATTTTAGTGGACCTGTGTAACCTTTGTCTTATTTGTGCATTTAGTTGGCGCCTCTCTCTCCTCTCTCTCTCTTCTCCTCTATCTCTCTCTCTCTCTCTCTTCTCTCTCTCTCTGCCCGGAATAGTGATGGTAAGAAAAAATAGGTATTTTTTAGGTAAGTGCTAAAAGAAAAGAAAAGAGAGAGAAAAGGGGAGGAAACGGAAAAAGCACGGATGTGACACTCGCAGTTTTGACAAAAAATAAACGGTAAGAATAATCATTAATATATCTGTTAATGGCGCGCGCACGCACGCACCACGCACACCCACACACACACACACACACACACACACACACACACACACACACACACACACACACACACACAACACACATACTCGCGCGCGCGCGCGCCGCGCAGAGAGAGGAGAGCTAGAGAGAGAAAGAGAGAGAGAGATACAAAGAGAGAGATAGAGAGAGGGAGAGGACAGAGACCAGAGAGACAGAGAGGACACAGGACAGACACAGACGGAACGTGCACACTTTCCTGAACGCATCCTCTCAGTATTGGAAAGCTATGTTAGAAGAAAACAAAATCCGGAGAATGCTTCTGAAGCATGTTACGTATGAGCATCTTAATCGTACTGTTACTCATTCACTACGGCAATTATCGTCGTAATCTTCAGAATGTAAAGTCTCCTGCATTGCCGACCATTCTCTTTATAATTAAAAAAAAAAAAGCCGAGTTGACGAACATTTTAATCTTGATCGAAAGCTCTATCTCAATAACATCACACACACACACACACACACACACACACACACACACACACACACACACACACACACACACACACACCACACACACACCACACAAAATTCAATACTAATATGCTGACAAAGGAAATGAGGGACTTTCCCATCTTTCATAATAGCCGAAAGAGCGGACACAGCGCAGGAAACTAATGTGCCAACTGCGCATGCGTGATGCCCAAACGCCGGCGGAACAGATCCTACAAAGGATCTCGATTCTCGCGGGATTACATCACACAGAAGGAGACCATTTTCACCCTAGGGTGAAGATTGTCTCAGGATGATTTATTCGCGCGTCACACTAATGTTATTTAATCATCCCCACGCTTTCATCTTTGGCCCTGAATAATTCTGTTTGGCCAAGTGTGTGTTTTGTTTCTCCATTAATGGTTCGGCGACAGCTACGATCAATACACGGTGGCAACCAACTACAGTTGTAGCAGCCCGATATGTTCTAATGTACGTCAGTGAGACATCAAGATCGCTCGTTGACCCCAGCGGGATAAATCAGAATACCGATGATCATCCAGTTTAAGCACAGGACATAATTCAATCATCGAGATGCTGAAAATCATTCTATTGTCCGAAAGATAAATCAGATATTACACATCATCATGTTGATCCAAACAACACATCAGGTCCATATCTGGATACTGAAAATCACTTAATTTGTCCAAAAGATATGTCAGGTATCATACATCACCCTGTTTATCCACACACAAAAACAAAAACATATCAGGACCATATCTGGAGACTGAAAATCACTCTATTTGTCCAAAAGATATATCAGATATCATGCATCGCCCTGTTTATTCTAACAACAAAATCATGTCCATCTCAGGATACTGAAAATCACTCTATTTATCCAAAAGATGTATCAGATGTCATGCACATCTAACAATAGATTCATGCCCAGGAGATGAAAATTTATCCTGACAACACATCAGGCCCATATCTGGATACTGGAAAGAAAAAATTTTTGTCCAAAAGATAGATCGGATATCATTCATCACCCTGTTTATCTTAACAACAAATCAGGACCATATCGGGATACTGAAAATAGATATGTATTGTCCAAAAGATAGATCAGATATCATACAAAACCCTGTTTGTCCAAAATAGACTCACCAAGTTACCGAAGATACTTCTGGCTGCCCAAATAGATACATCAGGACAGAGAAGATCAGTCTGTCCAAGGGCACATGGCTATACTAAACAAAAACCACCTCGTTTGTTGGCATATTCTCGTTTACAAGAAAGAAACAGGATACCAAACATGACAAATCCAAAGGGAGGGAACCCTCCCGCTCCCCCCCCCCTCTCTCCCCCCAAAAAAAAAGAACAACAACAACGACAACAAAAAAAAAACCTACCGACCAAACAACAACAAAACTCTCACCCAGTTTCAGTTTTATTTTCAGTTTCAGTTTCATCAAGGAGATGTCAATGCGTGGCAGACTAGTTCATACATATGCGCTACACCGCATATGCTGTCTTCCATGACCACACTGCGTATGATTTGCCACAGCATTACCAAGATTACTATGGTGGTCCAAATGAGTATAATAATCGGAAAACCGCAGAACCACTGCTTGTCCAAATGATCATACTGGGATACCGAATATCACCCCATTCTTTCCCAAAAAGGACAACTCGGAATACCAAAGACCATCCGATTTCGGCAAATGAATATATGAGAGAGGAGCAAACATCGTCCTGTGTGTCTGTTTACCTTGTCAGAATACTGAAAACATCTAGTTTGTCCAAAGGACCATATCAATCGCACCATTGTTCGTCCAAAGGACATATTAACAGCATCTTGTTTGTCCAAAGGACATATCAATAGCACCTTCTTTGTCCAAAGGACATATTAACAGCACCTAGTTTGTCCACATGGCATATCAACAGCACTTTGTTGGTTCCCATTGACATAAAAAAGACACCAGGGGTCGCCCAGTTCGTTCACAGTTTTTCGTTGGACATGTCAAAACGTTTTTGCAACCTTAATACGTCGAAAACGTGTTTTCAGTATTGGTCCTCTACTCCATCCTGTTCTCCCTCTCCTTCACTCAATGTCTCTCTCTCGTGCGTGCGCGCGTGAGACAAGACAAAATTCTTATTTACGAGGATAATAGATAAGCACTGATGTGCTTTTTTACATTCCAGTCCTCGCCCTGAGTAGATTTAGAAAAAAAAAAAAAGAAATAGAGAGCGAGAGAGGCGAGGGGGAGACCATGACCAGGGCAGAGCGAAAGACAGAGAGGACAGACAGGACAGAACAGACAACAGACAAACAGCCGGACAGACCGAGAGCGAGACGCAGGAGCGACACGGCGAGTGTCAGGAAGCGGTAAGGGTAAGGGTTTTTTATTTGCAGAGAGAGAAGGAGAGAGTGTGGAGCGAGGGTTTGCAGAGAGGAGAGATGAGGAGAGAGAGAGAGAGAGGGTGACGAGGACGAGAGAGAGGAGAGAGAGAGAGAGAGAGAGAGAGAAGGAGAGAGTGGGGGGAGAAAAAGGCGAGAGTGGGGTGCGATAAGTGAGCATTTTTAGAACAATCTGACAATCAAAAAAAAAAATTTCAAAGATATACAAGACAATCGATTTTGAAGCACCTTGGGGGGGGGGGGGGGGGGGGATGGGAGAAAATCAAGCACAAATGGGAGGGGTGGGGGAAAGCATAATGATAGCCCAGTTGTCAGGGTAGGGGAGAGAGAGAAAGAGAGAGAGAGAGAGAGAGAGAGGAGCGTGAGGGAGAGAGAGGGAGGAGAGAGAGAGGAGAGAGAGACGAAGAGAGAGAGAGAGACAGACAGAGAGAAGAGAGAGAGACAGACAGGACAGACACATTCTGCGGCGTCGTGAAACAAAACAAAACAAAACGAAACAAAACAAAAACAAACAAAACAAAGTCTAACCGGACGATTCTAGTTTTGTAACAAATGGGATTGCAACGCTAGCTAGCGGTGAGAGCGGGCGTGTGTGTGTGTGTGTGTGCACGTGTATCGCGGTGGCACGCGAGAAACAAAGGGAACCTGCATTGTAGTTCTGACCTCTTAGATCACTGACTGTGACCCCGGCCAAAACATCCGGTTCACGACGCTGGGACAAAAGGGACGTGATTGAAGGACAGACTGATTCCTTATCTGTGTCTCTCTCCTCCCCACTTCTGACAGCCCTCTGTCTATGTCTTATGTTCTGCCTCTGTCTCTGTCTTATTTTCTGCTCTCTGTCTCTGTCTCCTTCTCCTCCTCCTCCTCTCTCTATCTCCCTCTCTTTCTCCCTGTCTCTGTCTTATTTTCTGCCTCTGTCTCTCCCGTCTCTGTCTCCCTCTCCCCTCTGTCTCTCTTTCTCTTTCTCTCTCTCTCTCTCTCTGTCTTTGTCTCTCTCTCTATCTCTCTCTCTCTCTCTCTCTCT
>JADBJO010004068.1:45000-52500 GCA_016801955.1 Conus betulinus | reverse complement strand
GTGTGTGTGTGTTGTGTGTGTGTGGTGTGTGTGTGTGTGTGTGTGTGTATGTGTGTGAAAGTAGGTGGACGTGTCCAATGTGTGCGAGCGTTTTTTTTTAATTTTGCGCGCGCATAGCATAACTGTAACATAAACTATACAGAGATGGAATGCGTACAAAAGAGAAGAAGAAGAAGAAGAAGAAAGAAGAAGAAGAAGAAGAAGAAGAAGAAAGAAGAAGAAAGACACACCCGAGAATCATGATTGGTGTTAGAAGTAATGCCTAAAACAAAATATATATATATATATAAAAAAAGATGACGGGCGAGCTGAGCGAGAGAGAGAGAGAGAGAGAGCGAGAGAGAGAGAGAGAGAGAGAAGAGAGAGAGAGAGAGAAGACAACACATCAGCAAGAGAGAGAGAGAGAGAGAGGGGGGGAGGGAGAAAGAGAGAAGGGAAACGAACAAACAAGCGCAAGAGAGAGAAAGGTGGGAGGGAAGAGAAGAAAGAAGAAGAAGAAGAAAAGAAGAGAAGAAGAAGAATAAGAAGAAGAAGAAGAAAACAGCACAGAGAAGATCGAGAGAGAGAGAGATAGAGAGAAGAGAAGAGAGAGAGAGAGAGATGTCAAAAATGTTTTAATGTCAGGCCTCTGGCCCACAACAAAGGGCTAATAGCACAATAGAAATCGTTTAGTGTGTGCGAGCGTTTTTTTTTTTTAATTTTGCGCGCGCACAGCATAACTGTAACATAACTATACAGAGATGGAATGAGTACAGACAGAAGAAGAAGAATAAGAAGAAGAAGAAGAAGAAGAAGAAGAAGAAGAAGAAAGACACATCGAGAATCATGATGGGGTTAGAAGTAATGCTAAAACAAAAATATATATATATATAAAAAGATGACAGGCGAGCGAGCAAGAGAGAGAGAAGAGAGAGAGAGAGAGAGAGAGAGAGATAGAGATATAGAAAACACATCATCAGAGAGAGAGAGAGATAGAGATATAGAGATAGATAGTCAGGGAGAAAGAGATAGGAAACGAACAAAGCACACCAAGGAGAAAAAGGTGTATGTGATAAGAAGAGAAGAAGAATAAGAATAAGAATAAGAAGAAGAAAAGAACGAAGAAGAAACAGCACACACACACACACACATAGATAGAGAGATAGATATATATAGAAGAGATAGATAGATATAGAGAGAGAAGATGTCAAAAATGTTTTAATGTCAGGCCTCTGGCCCACAACAAAGGGCTAATAGCACATATGAAATCGTTTAGATAGAGATATAGACTGCGTCCGGAAAGAGAGAGAGAGAGAGAGAGAGAGAGAGATAGAGAGAGAAGAGAGAGAGAGAGAGGGGGGGAGGGAGGGAGGGAGGGAAAGAGAGAGAAATAAAGTGAAATGAAATCTTTTTTTCCATAAGGCCAGGCCTTTTGTGGAAGAGGGGAACCAAACATATGTAATAAACATCATTATATACACATACATAAATATGCATTCAAGTTATAGCGCTCTGCCGCGCTTTAAAATGCTTGATAAATATAAAGTGCTAATTTTCTGACTGTATTACTGTTCGTTGAGACCAACCAGAGAGATAAACAAAAGTCCATTTGGATTATGTAAAGACGTTTGAGCTATGAACTTGAGAGAGAGAGAGAGAGAGAGAGAGAGAGAGAGAGAGGAGAGAGAGAGAGAGAGAATAAGATAAGATAATGTTGCTTATAGCCCAGCCGACCGCAAAGGGCCATATCAGGGCTGTCACCACGTTAAAATCAACTCACAGGTCGAGAGAGAGAGAGAGAGAGAGAGAGAGAGAGAGAGAGAGAGAGAGAGAGATGTAGAGGAGAGAGAGAGAGAGAGAGAGAGAGAGAGAGAGGCAGACAGACAGACAGACAGAGAGACAGACTCGGAAACAGACTTGAGACACGAGACGAGAAACTTGAAGAAGTCGGAAGTTACGTCATGCAGTTGTCCACGCGTCTCTGCACGCGCCGGCGTGGGAGTGGGGGTGGGGGTGGGGGTGGGGTGAGTGAGTCACGTGTTTTTACGGGCGACTGGGCGCTGAGCAATTAAGCACGAACCAGACGACAGAAGGACCAGTAATGATAATCAGGCCTTCTCTTGCACCCTCCACACCCCCTCCCCCCTCCTTCCCTAACCCCCCCCCCACCCCACCCCCGTCTGCTCCCCCGTCCCTACCCTCATGAAGACGTCACCGACCGTCGGGTCCTGCCAACTCTTTGATCTTCTTTGTTCGTGCGCCCTCAATTTTTTTTTTTTTTTTTTTTTTTTTTTTTTTTTGTAGGGTTTTTTTTTTTTTTTTTTTTTCTTTTTTTTTTTTTTTTTTTGTTTCTTTGCTATTTTTTCATTCCCTTTTTTCTTTTCTTTTTCCTTTCTTTCCCTTTTAGGCGCAGTGACTTTAAAGTGCCGAATTTCACACTTCTGCTGATGACGCATTTGTTCTTCGTTACGTGACTGCTGAGGAAAGAGGGAATAGGGTGAGTTCGGGGGGGGGGGGGGGGGGGGGGGGGGGGGGGGGGGGGAGGGGATGGGAGGGGTTGAAAAGGCTGTTCGGTGGGGGGGGGGGGGGGGGGGGAGAGAAGGGAGGGAGAGGGGTAGGATGTTGACCCGTCTGACTGACCTGCCCCTCCCCAACCTCCTCCCCCCCCCCTCCCCCCCACCCCCACCCCCACACACACTATTCCAGCGATGCCGTCTCCAGGGCAAGCAAGCTCTGGCTGTGTTGTTTGTTTGTCATTAGCTTCACCTGTTGATTTGGGAATTGGAGTGTGGGGACACGATGACAGCTGACACCAGCTCTGTGTTCCATGCTTCCTCTGGCTGATGAGTCTCTCTCTCTCTCTCTCTCTCTCTCTCTCTCTCTCTCTCTGAGCACATGATTACGTCAGTTAATCATCATCATCTGTCACCTCTCTCTGCCTCTCTCTCTCTTTCTCAGTGTGTGTGTGTGTGTGGTGTGTGTGTGTGTGTGTGTGCGTGCGTGCGTGCGTGCATGCGTTCGTGCGTGCGTATGTGTGTGTGTGTGTGTGTGTGTGTGTGTGTGTGTGTGTGTGTGTGTGTGTGTGTGCTGGGAAACGGAAGGAAACTGGAACAGAAGAAGAGAGAAGGCTGTTCCATTAATACATGATCTTTCTTTTTCATCCTTGCCTCGAACTCCAATAGTCGAATTTAGAAGACCGCAATACCGAATATAACGACCTAATGAAAGCAAAGAAACTATGCATTCGTTCGGTTTGTATCTATTTCATTATGGGAGCAAGAGTTACCTTACTTGTTTGTTATTTCCAAGAAACAAACGCGTTTCGACCTGGATGTCTCCTATCAGGCAAGACAACTAGAAGTGACAAGCAAAGATTTGAATGAAGAAGAAAAGTGGCGTCTGTGTTTGAACAAATGTTTTGTCACTTCCACCACGTGGTTTCTCTCTCTCCACCTGCATCGATTGGTGTGCCTGTCTGTCCAGCCTGTTGGCAAAAGTGCTGGAAGAAAAAGACACCTGCAGAATCGAGTTTATCAAAACCTGGTAGAGAAATGAAGGGTTCCTTATCTAAGATTTTTTATTTTATCTTTCTTTCTTTCTTTCTTTCTTTCTTCTGTTCTTCTTCTTCTTCTTCTTCTTCTTCTTCTTCTTCTTCGTCTTCTTTCTTCTTCCGTCAGATTTTCAATCCTGTCGCCATGATGAAACCCACAGTCTTCTCGAGGTCTTGACGGCTGCCCCAAAGCTACACCTGCAGTTCTGCACCCTCTGGCCAGGTTTGACGCCGTAGAATATCATGGGCTGGACAGTGTTGGAGGGTGTGTTCTGGGGATCTAGGATCCAGCGCCACACGGACATTCGTCAGTGTGGGCAATCTTATTCGGCTGAGGAGGCTCAGCAATCGGCAGTGGCCGGCTGTCTGTCTGAAGAGGATTGTTTGCTGGTATCTCCGAAGCTGATGGATGGATCAGCACCACGGTTTGCACCCAGCCTTTCAACTGGTTGTTGGTGTTAGTTGTGGATGATAGTTTTGGCCTCTCTGTAGGTCACTGGTGGCTGAACTGCTCCATATTCCTGCCTTGGACATAGCGTCAGCCTTCTCATTCCCAGTGACCCCACAGTGGGATGGAATCCACTGGACTACAATGACGGATCGTCTTGAAGATTCTATTTGATATTGGTAGCGAGCTGGTTCAAAAGGTGTATCCATTTTTTTTTCCTTTCTTTGACCTTGTGAAATATGTTTTTTTTTTCAAAATCTTTGTAAATGATCCAAAATTATTCTTTTAATGTAAATACAAAAAATATCATCAGATGTCTCGGTATTTACAGCATTGTAATATATCGTTCGGACCCAGTGACGGTCGGCAAAACAACATTCACAAGGTAGAGTGGAAGGAGGAGGGGAGGGGTGTGTGTGTGTGTGTTTGTTTTAGTCACTCTACGGTGATGTATGAAGCTGGAAACTTGCAGCTAACACCAAAAGGGTTTCTCTGACGATGCCAATGCGGTACAGTTTTTTGTACAAAGTTATTTGGATGTAGCAAAGTTCGATTTTTGAAAGGATATTGGGCAGGTTAGAAATTGAGAGACAGTGTCGAGTTTTGAGATAATCCTCTCTCTCTCCTCTCTCTCTCTCTCTCTCTCTCTCGTGCCTTTACTCTTGCAGGTGATGATGGGTAAGCGCGACTTTTGCCACTCGCCCGCGAATCAAAAACATTGAGCTGCGCACAGCTTTGCGAAACACACACACACACACAACAACACACACACAAAGCGTTTCACAGCAAAAGCCTTCCCTTTCTTTCAAGCGATCTCGGGAGAGACGGACGACGAGAGGATGACGTCACTTCCCTGACCTGACGCTTCTCTCGGAAGCTGGCTGTCTTCGCAGAAAGTTTGTGCTCTCTCGCGTCATCCTGTCCTTTTTTCTTGTCAGACGAATAATGAATGATGCTCAGACGGAGGAGGAGGAGGAGGAGGAGGAGGGAAGAGGCAGATGATACTGGCTGGCTGGCAGCTAGAGGAGAAGGGGACAGCTGGATTGGAGGGAGGGGAGGCGTCTGGGGTGGGGGGGTGGGTGGGGGGGGGGGGGGGGGCGGGGCGGGGAAGGGAGGGGAGGACACACCACGGTTCCAAACTATGGTCACTATGAGGATTATAGACTAATTGTGCTCTGTTGGTCACTATCATAATTATACGCTAATTGTGCTCTGTTGGTCACTATCATAATAATTATGCGCTAATTGTGCTCTGTGGTCACTATAATAATTATACGCTAATTGTGCTCTGTGGCCACTATAATAATTATACGCTAATTGTGCTCTGTGCTCACTATCATAATTGTACGCTAGATGTGCTCTGTTGTTACTGTCATAATTGTGCGCTAGCTGTGCTCTGTGGTTCCTGTCATAATTATACGGTAATTGTGCTCTGTGGTCCCTGTCATAATAATACGCTAACTGTGCTCCGTGGTCACTATCATAATTATACGCTAACTGTGCTCCGTGGGTCACTATCATAATTATACGCTAACTGTGCTCTGTGGTCACTATCATAATTGTACGCTAACTGTGCTCTGTGGTCACTATCATAATTATACGCTAACTGTGCTCTGTGGTCACTATCATAATTATACGCTAACTGTGCTCTGTGGTCACTATCATAATTGTACGCTACCTGTGCTCTGTGTTTCGGTTCATGAATTTGATTGGTCAGCCAAGGTACCCGGTCGAACAGAAACTACCCTCACCTCTCCACCTTGCTCCTCTTCCCTTTCACACACACACACACACACACACACACACACACACACACACACACACACACACACACACACACACACATACACACACACACACACACACACACACACACACACACACATGGATGGCTCAACACTGTAGTGATGACGTGTCATTTCTCGGGTGAGAGATCAGCACTGACACATCTGACATGACACTAATCTTACACTACACATCGGACATGAGGTGAACACTAATCTTACACTACACATCTGACATGATGTAACACTAATCTTACACACACATCTGACATGATGGGACACTAATCTTACACTACACATCTGACATGATGGGACACTAATCTTACACTACACATCTGACATGACGTGACACTAATCTTACACTACACATCGGACATGATGTGACACTATCTTACACTACACATCTGACATGATGGGACACTAATCTTACACTACACATCTGACATGATGGGACACTAATCTTACACTACACATCTGACATGACGTGATACTAATCTTACACTACACATCTGACATGACATGACACTAATCTTACACTATACATCTGACATGACGTGACACTAATCTTACACTACACATCTGACATGATGGGACACTAATCTTACACTACAATGCTTGAGTAAGGTAAAGTAAAGTTGCTTATAGCCCAGCCGACCGCAAAAGGGACATAATAAAAAAAAAGAAATCATAAGGGTTGTCGCCGCGCGTGAGGTTGATTCACAAGTCATTAAAAAAAAAAAAAGAAAAAAGAAAAAAAAGAAAACAGACAGAAAAACCCCCTCATCCCCACAACCCTTTAGAACACACCTAAAAGCGCACGGGAAATTTTGTTCACAATCTTCCTTCTGTAAAATCTTAGATCAGATGAAAAAAATGTTGATCTCTATCAGAAATTCAAAGACCACATCAGGTGGGACATCTCTGAACAAGGGTTTCATGGAGTTTGCTGTAAAGAATCTATGTCTCACATCATGCAAGTCCCAACACTCTGAAAGAACATGTTTCACTGTGAGTGGTACATGATATGGAATGCACCACGGAGCTTCTTCACGTGAGTAAGCAGGCACAAACACACTCATCGAACAACAACGGGCACATAATAAACATACAAACAAAACAAACACATGGATATTGCGAAAGAATGAGATATACACGCTCTCAAAAAATACCACAAAGGATTTAAGTATATCTGCCAGGTAGAATGAACAAACAAATAACAAGACAAAACACGACATGTTTCGACTTCTTAGGTCTTCTTCAGGCACAAGAAACACAACATTCCGGGACAATGAAAACAACAAAGAACGAACAATCACCGATCTTTTCAACTTCGGCGCAAGATGGGCGTGGAAATGAAAACGAGGTAAAATCACCAACAAGTAAAACAAACTGAAACAAAACGAAACAAAACCACAAACTGATCAACAGGATATTATCAGCCTGTCAAACAAAACGACTCCATGAAAGAACAGAGAAGGTAGAGAATGAGGCGCGCGGGGGGAGGGGGGGGGGGGAGGGGGAGCGGGAGGGGGAGCAGGGAAAGGGGGGAGCAGAGAAGGGGGGGAGGGTGCTGGTGGGTGGCGATATTTATGATTAAGAAACTAATCTTGTCAGACAAAATATTGAATCTGTCACGAGACATGGTAATAAATCACAACTCGCATAGACAGGAAGACGAAGAAGGAGAGGAGGAAGAAGGAGGGAGAAGCGGAAGAAAAGGGGGGGGGGGGGGGGAGAAG
>JADBJO010004068.1:22500-35000 GCA_016801955.1 Conus betulinus | reverse complement strand
AGTCTGTTGTCTTGCCGATTGTTTGTAGGGGCATGTTGTACTGCTGGACCGTTAAGTCTGTTGTCTTGCCGATTGTTTGTAGGGGCATGTTGTACTGCTGGACCGTTAAGTCTGTTGTCTTGCCGATTGTTTGTAGGGGCATGTTGTACTGCTGGACCGTTAAGTCTGTTGTCTTTGCCGATTGTTTGTAGGGGCATGTTGTACTGCTGGACCGTTAAGACTGTTGTCTTGCCGATTGTTTTGTAGGGGCATGTTGTACTGCTGGACCGTTAAGACTGTTGTCTTGCCGATTGTTTGTAGGGGCATGTTGTACTGCTGGACCGTTAAGACTGTTGTCTTGCCGATTGTTTGTAGGGGCATGTTGTACTGCTGGACCGTTAAGTCTGTTGTCTTGCCGATTGTTTGTAGGGGCATGTTGTACTGCTGGACCGTTAAGTCTGTTTGTCTTGCCGATTGTTTGTAGGGGCATGTTGTACTGCTGGACCGTTAAGTCTGTTGTCTTGCCGATTGTTTGTAGGGGCATGTTGTACTGCTGGACCGTTAAGTCTGTTGTCTTGCCGATTGTTTGTAGGGGCATGTTGTACTGCTGGACCGTTAAGTCTGTTGTCTTGCCGATTGTTTGTAGGGGCATGTTGTACTGCTGGACCGTTAAGACTGTTGTCTTGCCGATTGTTTGTAGGGGCATGTTGTACTGCTGGACCGTTAAGACTGTTGTCTTGCCGATTGTTTGTAGGGGCATGTTGTACTGCTGGACCGTTAAGACTGTTGTCTTGCCGATTGTTTGTAGGGGCATGTTGTACTGCTGGACCGTTAAGTCTGTTGTCTTGCCGATTGTTTGTAGGGGCATGTTGTACTGCTGGGCCGTTAAGTCTGTTGTCTTGCCGATTGTTTGTAGGGGCATGTTGTACTGCTGGGCCGTTAAGTCTGTTGTCTTGCCGATTGTTTGTAGGGGCATGTTGTACTGCTGGGCCGTTAAGTCTGTTGTCTTGCCGATTGTTTGTAGGGGCATGTTGTACTGCTGGGCGTTAAGTCTGTTGTCTTGCCGATTGTTTGTAGGGCATGTTGTACTGCTGGGCCGTTAAGTCTGTTGTCTTGCCGATTGTTTGTAGGGGCATGTTGTACTGCTGGGCCGTTAAGTCTGTGTCTTGCCGATTGTTTGTAGGGGCATGTTGTACTGCTGGGCCGTTAAGTCTGTTGTCTTACCGATTGTTTGTAGGGGCATGTTGTACTGCTGGGCCGTTAAGTCTGTTGTCTTACCGATTGTTTGTAGGGGCATGTTGTTGTACTGCTGGGCCGTTTAAGTCTGTTGTCTTACCGATTGTTTGTAGGGGCATGTTGTACTACTGCTGGACCGTTAAGTCTGTTGTCTTGCCGATTGTTTTGTAGGGGCATGTTGTACTGCTGGACCGTTAAGTCTGTTGTCTTGCCGATTGTTTGTAGGGGCATGTTGTACTGCTGGACCGTTAAGTCTGTTGTCTTGCCGATTGTTTGTAGGGGCATGTTGTACTGCTGGACCGTTAAGTCTGTTGTCTTGCCGATTGTTTGTAGGGGCATGTTGTACTGCTGGGCCGTTAAGTCTGTTGTCTTGCCGATTGTTTGTAGGGGCATGTTGTACTGCTGGGGCCGTTAAGTCTGTTGTCTTGCCGATTGTTTGTAGGGGCATGTTGTACTGCTGGGCCGTTAAGTCCGTTGCCGTCTGTTGTCTTGCCGATTGTTTGTAGGGGCATGTTGTACTGCTGGGCCGTTAAGTCTGTTGTCTTGCCGATTGTTTGTAGGGGCATGTGTTGTACTGCTGGGCCGTTAAGTCTGTTGTCTTGCCGATTGTTTGTAGGGGCATGTTGTACTGCTGGGCCGTTAAGTCTGTTGTCTTGCCGATTGTTTGTAGGGGCATTTTGTACTGCTGGGCCGTTAAGTCTGTTGTCTTACCGACCCGAATTGTTTGTAGGGGCATGTTGTACTGCTGGGCCGTTAAGTCTGTTGTCTTGCCGATTGTTTGTAGGGGCATGTTGTACTGCTGGGCCGTTAAGTCTGTTGTCTTGCCGATTGTTTGTAGGGGCATGTTGTACTGCTGGACCGTTAAGTCTGTTGTCTTGCCGATTGTTTGTAGGGGCATGTTGTACTGCTGATTAAGTCTGTGTTTGTCTTTGTAGGGGCATGTTTGTGGACCGGGGTCTGTTGTCTTGCTGGGTTTGTAAGTCTGTTGTCTGTTGTCTTGCCGATTGTTTGTAGGGGCATGTTGTACTGCTGGACCGTTAAGTCTGTTGTCTTTACCCATTGTTTGTAGGGGCATGTTGTACTGCTGGACCGTTAAGTCTGTTGTCTTACCCATTGTTTGTAGGGGCATGTTGTACTGCTGGGCCGTTAAGTCTGTTGTCTGTCTTACCGATTGTTTGTAGGGGCATGTTGTACTGCTGGGCCGTTAAGTCTGTTGTCTTACCCATTGTTTGTAGGGGCATGTTGTACTGCTGGGCCGTCAAGTCTGTTGTCTTACCGATTGTTTGTAGGGGCATGTTGTACTGCTGGACCGTCAAGTCTGTTGTCTTACCGATTGTTTGTAGGGGCATTTTGTACTGCTGGACCGTAAGTCTGTTGTCTTTGCCGATTGTTTGTAGGGGCATGTTGTACTGCTGGGCCGTTAAGTCTGTTGTCTTGCCGATTGTTTGTAGGGGCATGTTGTGTACTGCTGGACCGTTAAGTCTGTTGTCTTGCCCGATTGTTTGTAGGGGCATGTTGTACTGCTGGGCCTTTAAGTCTGTTGTCTTTGCCGATTGTTTGTAGGGGCATGTTGTACTGCTGGGCCGTTAAGTCTGTTGTCTTGCCGATTGTTTGTAGGGGCATGTTGTACTGCTGGGCCTTTAAGTCTGTTGTCTTGCCGATTGTTTGTAGGGGCATGTTGTACTGCTGGGCCGTTAAGTCTGTTGTCTTGCCGATTGTTTGTAGGGGCATGTTGTACTGCTGGGCCGTTAAGTCTGTTTGTCTTGCCGATTGTTTGTAGGGGCATGTTGTACTGCTGGGCCGTTAAGTCTGTTGTCTTGCCGATTGTTTGTAGGGGCATGTTGTACTGCTGGACCGTTAAGTCTGTTGTCTTGCCGATTGTTTGTAGGGGCATGTTGTACTGCTGGGCCGTTAAGTCTGTTGTCTTGCCGATTGTTTTGTGAACAAATGGACAGAGGCTCACCTGTCAAGATGTCTGAATGGCCAGCATAGAAGATAGAAAAGGAGGAAAGGCAGAAGAAAAAGAGAAAATGATGCTGATGACAATGATGATGATGACGACGACCATGATGATGGTAGGGAGGAGGAGGAGGAGGAGCAGGGAGGATGTGATAACGATGACGACGACGATAAATATGATGAGAAGGAGGAGGACAAGAAAAGAAGACAGAGAGAGGGAGAGAGAGAGAGGGGGAGGGAGTGATAGAGACAGAGAATGACATACAGAGAGAGAGAGAGAGAGAGAGAGAGAGAGACAGAGATAGATAGGGAAAGAGAAACAGACAGACAGACAGAAGACAGAAAGACAGGGACACACAGAGAGACACAGAGAGACAGAGAAACAAAGAGAGAGAGAGAGAGAAATTACATAAAAGAAAAACGAAGAAGAAAAAAGGCAGAGAGACAAACGAAAAAACAAACAAACAAACAAACAAACACGTTCAACCAGTCAAGGTACCCGCTCACCTAGACCGTCTGCCTCTTCGGGCGTATTTGCAAAGCGATAAGTGGGGCAAAAGAAAAACAAAAACAACAAAAAAACGGAAGCACCTCAGCGACGTACCCCCATGCCAGACATATCCCACCCTCACCCCCCCCCCGCCCCCCTCCCCACCCCAACCCAACTCCTACCCCAACCCTACCTCCCCCATCATCCAGACGATCACGTCCAACAGCCACCACACCACCACCACCATTACCACCACCACCACCACCACCACCACCACCACCAAGACCACCACCACTACCACCACCATCATCACCACCATCACCACCACCCTGGTGGTCAGGTCATGCCAGCAAGACCTCCTGCAGGGGGGGGAGGATGGATCAACGGTTCCCGAGGGTGGCGGTGGGTGGGTGGATAGGTGGGTGGGATTCGCCCTGACGGGAGTAGGGGTGGTTGGGGTGTAAGGTGGTGGCACTGACCTATGCCTAAGGACCCGTGAGCGTACCTACCACCAGGAAGATGTTTCCAGGGGTCTACTGGAGGGTGCTTTCACGGCTCGTTGGCTTTGACGGGTACGAAGTACGGGAGGTCCTTTCTCTGGCATAAAACGATGCCAGCTTAGTAGGTAGCCCTTGCGTGGTTTACCTGCTGGATATACTCTACTCCCACCCCCCACCCCTCACCACCCCCACCCCCAACTCCACCCTCGCTTCCTCTCCCTTCCTTCCCGCCCACCCCCCTCTCTACCTATCCTTCTCTCTCTCTCTCTCTCTCTCCTCGCCTCTCTCTCTTTCTTTCTCTCTCCCTTCCTCTCCTCTCTTCTCTCTCTCTTTTTTTTCTCCTCTCTCCTCTCTCTCTTCTCTCTCTCTCTGTCTCTCTCTCTCTCTGTCCTCTCTCTCCTGTCCTTTCTTCTCTCTCTCTCTCTCCTCTCTCTCTTCTCTCCTCTCTCCTCTCTCTATGTCTCTGTCTCTCTGTCTGTCTGTGTCTGTCTGTCTGTGTCTGTCTGTCTGTCTGTCTCTCTGGTCTGTCCTCTCGTCTCTCTCTCTCTTCTCTCTCTCTCTCTCTCTCTCTTCTCTGTCTGTCTCTGTCTGTCTCTGTCTGTGTCTGTCTGTCTTCTGTCTGTCTGTCTCTCCCTGTCTGTGTCCTTGTCTGTGCTCTTCTGTCTCTCTCTCTCTCTTCTCCTCTCTCTCTCTCTCTCTCTCTCTCTCTCTCTCTCATCCCTCCCCCTCTCTCCCTCCTCCTCTCTCCTCTCTCCCTCCCCTTCTCCCTTCCCTTGCTTCGAATAGGCTTTTACGTTCAGATGGAGACTGTATCCCCTTTTCCCCCTATAACCCCCCCCCCCACACACACACACACACCGTCTTTGTGAAGGTCTGTCCAGTGCAGCACATGTGGGACGCACACGAGGGACGCCGAAGGGTCGCTACGCCCCGTTTGGTTCCTTCTGGGAAACTCTCAAATTTCCACCTAGGTAGGGGGTGGGGGGGGGAGGGGGGGGTGGAAAGGGGACGGGGGGGGGGGGGGGGGGGGGGGAGGGGGATGGAGGGGGAAGGGAGGGGGGTGAAGAGGAGGGGATAGGGAAGTAGAGTATTATAAATCTAAATATTTTGGAAGCACTGTACCCCCGCCAGATATGACCAACGAGTCTTGAGATTCGTTCGTTCGTTCGTGTGTTCATGTACGGCGGATACAGTACTTTAAAGAACTGTGTAAGTTCCGCCTGCAGTCGCCTCGCTTTGTAACTAACTTTTAATCATTAGGTTTGAGGGGCACAAATCGTTTTGAACCATTTTCAAATATAATTATGCCCTATGGCAGTTTCGTGCGCTGTTGTTAGACACGCGCCCGCGCGCGTGCGCGCGCGCGCGCGCACACAACACACACACACACACACACACACACACACACACACACACACACACACACACACACACACAAATATGCCCTATGGCAGTTTCGTGCGCTGTTGTTAGACACGCGCCCGCGCGCGCGTGCGCGCGCGCACACACACACACACACACACACACACACACACACACACACACACACACACACACACACACACACACTGTGTGTGTGTGTGTGTGTGTGTGTGTGTGTGTGTGTGTGTAAGTCCCCTGAGGAAAATCCTACAAGGTCGAAGTATTGAGAAACCATCCATGTTACGTCAGTCTGTATACCATTAGATTGTGTGCTTTGGATGTGCATGTGACGACACTGCCGAGAAAATGTCCAACTTTCTCTGGACAGATGTAGTTCTCTAGATTGTTTAGCGCGTGTGAAATGAATTAGTGGAAACAGAAGCTTCAACGCCAGAAGCGAAAAATTCATTTTAAAGGGGAACTAACAGAAACAACAAAGGAAAGAAACCAGAGAGAGAGAGAGAGAGAGAGAGAGAGAGAGGGGGGGGGGGGAGGGAGGGAGGGAGAGACAGAAAGACAGACAGACAGACAGACAGAGAGGGGATGAGTGGAAATGAGGAAAGAACAAACTGGAAAATAGAAAGACAGAGCCAAGCAAAAGAGGTAGGGGAAGCTTTCAAACGAAACAGCGGAAAACAAAAATAAAAACAAACAAAAATCTCGAAAGAAGGACACGAAGAGAGAGAGAGAGACAAGAGAGAGAGAGAGAGAGAGAGAGAGAGAGAGAGAGAGAGAGAGAGAGAGAGAGATGTCAGAAAAAAAACCAGGAAAAAAGGAAGAAAGAGGAAAAATCCATGAAAGGGGCAACAAAAGGTATAGGAAATAAGGACAGAAAGACATTAGAGAGAACTTAAACGAATGAATGAAAGATTGAATGAATGAATGAATGAATGAATGAATGAATGAATGAATGAATGAATGAATGAATGAATGAATGAATGATGAATGGATGAATGAGTTATAAGAAAGGATGAAACATTAACCTCAGAAAAGAGAGACCTCAAAAATCTGTTGCCCTAGATTATTCTTTTACGTGCGTTAATTGCTAGCTCAATCGATCAGGCAAAGGTCTTCCTCCTGAAGACTTTTAACAACCCATTCTATATTAGACTCGAACCACAATCTCTTGATCCTCTATTCCTAGCTAGGTACGTTTACCCACTAAGCCACATCAAGAAGACAGAGACAGACACGTGTTTGGGAAATTCGAAAAGAGAAAGGGAAGGGGAAGGGGGGGGGGGGGGGGGGGGAGACAGAGGAGGAGAGGAAAGGGATGAAAAGATCGGTGGACGGAGTGGGGTGGGGTGGGGGGGGGTGGGAGAGGAGGAGGTGAGAAGGGGAGAGTGGTGGGATCGCTAGGTGAGCACGTATGTGTTTGTGCTTGTGGTTGCACACGCGCGCACATGTTTCAGGACGTTCGCACTTTTCTTTCCATCTTTGTTTACGTTCGTTCGGGTCCAGGGGGCGCTGCCAGAAGAAATAGGCCGCCAGGGGGCGCGGTGGGGGGTGGGTGGAGGGGAAGCTGAGGTGATTCCGTGGTTGACTGTGGACCTAATCACCACCCCCACCCCCACCAGGCCCTTCCCCATATCGGGCAGGGGCTGCAACTCCAACCAGAAACCTGACATCAAAGGGAGACAACCTGATCAAAGGGGCAAGCCACTCCCCTCCCCCCTTCTCTTCTCTCTGGTCAGCTCATCTCCTTTACAAAGAAAAAAGCTCACAGGTACATCCATATCCCAAGTTAACGGCACACGCCATAGGGGGTGACGAAGACGATCGTGATTGCTCTCGGGAATCAAAGTGCCCAGCTGCCTTTTTGCGTTTCACCATCAAAACGTGCACTCTGACCCCCTAACCCCCCCCCCCCCCCATCCCCACCCCTCTCACCCCGTGCCCCTCACCTCATCAGCGCCTTGCCAGGAAGATCAGACAGAAACGGAAACCACCGCCTGTGACCTCTAAGGTCTGAGGGTGCTTTGAAGCGGGCTGGTTGCCTTTCGCTTTCTGCTGTAGGGTAGTCAGTCCCCCTGCGGAGTGCCTTGACCCCCTCCTCCAGGTCCCGACAGGAAGGAAGGTGGGGGATGCAGGGGTCCTGGGGGGTCTGGGGGTCTGGGGAGGTGGAGTGGGCCCCCTCAGGACGATTCTTCCCCACTGGATCTTTTGTTGTTGTTGTTGTTGTGCTTGTGTGTGTGTGTGTGTGTGTGTGTGTGTGTGTGTGTGTGTGTGTGTGTGTGTGTGTGTGTGTGTGTGTGTGTGTGTTGTAATGTTCTTGTGGCAGTGAAGTGCTTTGTATGTCGTCAATGGTCTGTCTTTCTGTATCTTTTTGGTTTTCCCTAACTTTTTGTGGAGGGGGAGGGGGGGGCGGGGGTCCTTTTTAAAAAAAAAAAAATCCTCCCTCCCCCTTTCCCCCCGATTCCCCCCTTTTTGTGTCTTCTTCCCCTTCCTTTCTTCTTTTCTTTCAATTGCTTTTCTCTCTGTCCAGATCTAGATAAGATAAGCTCAAACGAACTTTAATTAAACAGGTAGACAAATGATCAGGTGATCCGGCAGCGAGTTAAATAACTAATTAACTAGGTTATATTTGTTTCAAGAGATCAGCATTTTTGGAGGGGGTTCAAAATATTCTGAATGTAGACACGAAAAACATGCCACCTATCACCTATCCCCGGAGTCTTGAATACCGTTGAGGCGCCACAGAAGACTTCGCAACCAGCTTCCTCCACTCCTCCCGGTTCTCAGACGCTCTTAGGCCGTTGCTGAGTGTGAGGCCAGTCCATGCACTGATGTTGTCCTCCCATCTCTTTCTCTGTCTTCCTCTCCTTCTGCCTTCTCGCACTGTTCCTTGTAGACTGGGTTTGGCAAGTCGTGTAGATTTTGATACGTGACCATACCGTCTCGTTTTCCTTCTTTTCACTGTGGACAACAGATCTTCGTATGGTCCCATGGGTCTTACTCTGGTCTGGACCTCCAAGTTGGTAATGTGGGCTTTGTATGAGATGCCAAGGACCTTGCGGAAGCAACTCATCTCTAATGCCTAAATCCTTCTCTCAAGTTCAGTTGTCAGAGTCCACGTCTCACAGACATAGAGAAATATGGCAATGACCAGCGAAGGCATCATCTGGACTGTGATGTTTCTGTCATTCCCGATGGGGTCTGGTTAGCGCTGCGGTCATTTGCACAGCTCTGGAGAGCACTTCAGGTTTTGATCCCTCATGTGAAATCATTGCCCCCGATGTGCTTCAGGCTAAAAGAGAAAAGTGTGCCCAAATTCAAAAAGAAAGAAAGAAAAGAAAAGGGCAAAACCTGCTGTGTTATCTGCACGAGTCGATGTTTCATTTAGTATTGACTCCTCCTCCATGACGGATGAACACCCCCCCCCCCCCCCCTATCCCCCTCCTCTTCATCAACGTCGTGCTGGTTCAGCCGCAGATCTGTGGTGACACACAACTTTTCGTTCGTTCAAATTACCCGTTCATCATTCGACAATCTAGAAACAACAAGCACGAGCTCACGATGATAAAGTTCTAGACACAAGAGTATTACGCTTCCCGAAGACGGAATGCCGCTGTCCTATGTGACTGGTGAAGTTATCAGCCATGGTTCTCGACCGTACCCTGGCCAACAGGGCGGCTTGCTTTGTGCTAGCAGATTTATCCTAGTAAAGTACGTTCTCTGTCTTTCCATCTTTCTTTGTTTCGTCTATTTTCTTTGTCTCTCTGTCTCTGTCTCTGTCTGTCTGCCTCTCTCTCTCTCTCTCTCTGTCTCTCTCTCTCTCTCTCTCTCTCTCTCTCTCTCTCTCTCTCTCTCTCTCTTCTTGCTCTCTCTGATTGTTTGCAGGGAAGAGAGGGGAGAAGTAAAAAAAAACAAAACAAAAAAAAAAGAGGGGAGGAGAGGGAGGAGGAAAAGGGGGGGGGTTGTGGTGGGGGGGGGCATTACAGTCTCTCGGACCACCAGTCTCTCTCCTCTCGTGAGGTCCTGGGTAAGGTTTCTTTCTTTCTGGCCTGTCTTCCGTGTCCTCAAGGCCAGTGGGGCGGGTTGGCCAATACCGTTGTTGTTGTTGGGGCAGGAGCAAAGTGATGATGAACTCTCCTCTGTGGAGAGTCAGGCGGGGCAAGGTTGGCCAATACCGTTGTTGTTGTTGGGGGCAGGAGCAAAGTGATGATGGACTCTCCTCTGTGGAGAGTCAGGCAGGGCAAGGTTGGCCAATACCGTTGTTGTTGTTGTTGGGGCAGGAGCAAAGTGATGATGGACTCTCCTCTGTGGAGAGTCAGGCAGGGCAAGGTTGGCCAATACCGTTGTTGTTGTGGGGCAGGAGCAAAGTGATGATGGACTCTCCTCTGTGGGAGAGTCAGGCGGGGCAAGGTTGGCCAATACCGTTGTTGTTGTTGGGGCAGGAGCAAAGTGATGATGGACTCTCCTCTGTGGAGAGTCAGGCAGGGCAAGGTTGGCCATACCGTTGTTGTTGTTGTTTGTTGGGGGCAGGAGCAAAGTGATGATGGACTCTCCTCTGTGGAGAGTCAGGCAGGGCAAGGTTGGCCAATACCGTGTTGTTGTTGGGGGGGCAGGAGCAAAGTGATGATGGACTCTCCTCTGTGGAGAGTCAGGCGGGGCAAGGTTGGCCAATACCGTTGTTGTTGTTGGGGCAGGAGCAAAGTGATGATGGACTCTCCTCTGTGGAGAGTCAGGCAGGGCAAGGTTGGCCAATACCGTTGTTGTTGTTGGGGCAGGAGCAAAGTGATGATGGACTCTCCTCTGTGGAGAGTCAGGCGGGGCAAGGTTGGCCAATGCCGTTGTTGTTGTTGTTGGGGCAGGAGCAAAGTGATGATGGACTCTCCTCTGTGGAGAGTCAGGCGGGGCAAGGGGTATCTGCTACCCCGTGACCTGGGCCAGGCAAGGAGCCCTGAAGACCACTGGCCTTTGGTACACCCTTCATCGTGTTCAGACTAAGACTAAGGCTGTTTTCTTTGTCGCTGTCTCTGTATTTGCCTCTGTTCGTCTCTCTCTCTCTCTTTCTCTGTCTGTCTGTCCGTCCGTATCTGTCTGTCTGTCTGTCTGTCTCTCTCTCTCTCTCTCTCTCTCTCTCTGCGTGCCTTTCTCTCTCTCTCTCTCTCTCTCTCTCTCTCTCTCTCTAACACTCTCTCCCTTTCTGTCTGTCTCTATCTTTAATTGTTACAGATTACATATACTGTACATCTGGAGTAAAACAAGGAGATGTTTGCAGCCCTATTTTGTTCTCGTTATTTATTAATGAATTAACGTTTGAAGTTATTAATTCTGGAAGACATGGCTTACGGTTTGTAAATGATGTTTTTAGAGATATTCATCCTCCTTTTAGCTGATGATGTGGTATTGTTGTTATCCGAAACTGTAATAGGTCTGCAAACACAATTGAACAGTTTAGCAAGGGCTTCTGCTTCACTTCAGTAAAAGGTTAATATGACTAAAAGTAACATAATATGTTTAGAAAGGAGGTTACCTTGCTGCCAGTGAAAGATGGATGTATAATGGAAGTACAATGCCAGTAGTAAATGTGTACAAATATTTGGGTATATTCTTTTCAACACGATTGAGCTTTACATTGCCTGCAAAGATCTTGTGAGCAGAGCTAAATACGCTTTGTTATGTATTATGAAAAAAATTGACAATATTGAATAACAATTCTTTGGCACTATTTCTAAAATTGTTTGATTCTCAAATTCAACCAATAGTACAATATGGTGCTGAGTTGTGGGGTATCAGTAGTGCTGCTTTTGAAGTGGAGAAGATTCATTTATATGCATTGAAGAAGAAGTTTTTGGGAGTATCTATGCATACGCCTAATGATTTAGTGTATGGGGAGACAAATAGGTATCCTATATATTTAGCATCTATAGTCAGCTCTATTCGTTATTGGTTAAAATTAACGAGAATGCAGCCACATAGGTTACCCCATAAAGCTTACAACATGTTAGTTTGAGATGGATGCCAGAGGCAAGATGAATTGGGCCTCGCGAGTAAGATCAAAGCTGTATGAGTGTGGATTTGGCTTTGTATGGGAAAGTCAGGGCGTCGGAGACATAGCTAGTTTTATTTCTTGAATTTCGTCAGAGATTAATAGATTGTAGATGGCAAAGCTGGTACTCTCATGTTCAGGAAAGTGACAGGTTTAATATCTATCGTATGTTAAACGCAGAGCATAATGTGCCCGTGTATTTTTCTATGAACCTCGACAAATATTTGAGATACATCTTAACAAAATTTAGATTCGGTATCACAGAAATTAATAGACATTTCAATTGCTATAGACAAACGCGGTGATGATAATCTCCTTTGTCCATTATGCCACGAGGCACTTGATAATGAAGTTCATTTTATTTTTCTTGCCAGGAACTAAGTAATGTTCGACAAGAGTTTATTCCGCAAAAAACTATAGACAACCATGCTTATTTAAGCTAATTATGTTAATGACATCAAGGAATGAAAACACTTATAAAGCAGTTCGCATTATATTTGAGCAAAGCATTTAAGAATCGGAGGTTTGTTGCAGCATAGGTAAATTTTTCATCAGTGTTTTTTCTTGATTGTTATTTCTGTGTAGTAGCATTTGCAAATAGCAAGCTATGTACAGTGAAATTAATGCTTCGAAGGTTTAAACCTTAAAAAGATTGTTTTTGTGGTTATGCTTTATTTTGTTTGCTTCTTTGCTTTGGTTACAGAGATATTGTTCTATCTTTGTACCCCTTCTGAGGGGCCATGGCCTAACAGAATAAGTTCTTTCCCTTTTTTAAACTGAGACAACAGAACCAAAGCAAACTAACTACCAGTAAATAGACGGAGAAAGAATGTACACTGTTTCAGTCTCTTTATTTCTGGCACAACGTCCACAATCACCACCATGTCTCGCGGCAGTTGCTGCTGCTGCTACTAAGCCT
>JADBJO010004068.1:0-5000 GCA_016801955.1 Conus betulinus | reverse complement strand
AATAACAACAACAAATAAATAATAATAATAATAATAATAATAAACAACAACAATAATAATAATAATAATAACAATAATAATAATGAATACTTATATAGCGTGTATTTTCGCTAGAGACCAAGCTCTAAGCGCTTTACAATCCACACTCGTTTACACAACGGGCTGCCTACCTGGGTAGTGCAGATTGAAGAGCTGCCAGCTGGCGCTTCATCCAGTCGTTTCCCATGCCATCCAGACAATATCGTTCAGTATCGTTCACTCAATATCCTTACTTCCTTCATTTTTTTTTTTCATTTCTCACGCAGGGTGTATGCTATGTGTAACGTGCCATCCATACCAACAGCCAAACTGGCCTTCTCTTCCGAAAGTTGGTGATGGGATTTGACGTGTGTACACGGAACCTCGGTTTATAGTCTCATTCGAAGGACTGTATGGGAAATGGAGTCCGAACCAATGTTAACTCCGACGGAAAAAATCCCCCTGTACCGAAACGGCCCGGCGGAGATTCGAACCCGCGACCCCAGGATCACACGAGTCCGGCGCTCTACCAACTGAGCAGTTCCGGCCCCCACAGAGAAATGTGTGCGTGACAGAAACGACAACACAGAGCAGCACACAGGACAAGCAAGGTGACCTCCCCACCAAAGAGACTGCCGGCACAGCGACGAAGGTGCGTTCGCCGATCTGATGGAAAGTGTACAAGGGAAATAAACGAGAAAACGTGGTCTAAACTGAGAATGATTGGACCTGTCCAAGGATTTGGACTACGACACATGCAATTTCGAGTAACTGATCCTGTAAGTTGGCTGGTATGGCGAACTTTTTCGACCACTGTTGCAAATCATCAGTCTTGTTTTAGTTTGCCCCTGTGACGTCGTAAAAGAAGCAAGACAAAAAAAAAAGAGACCAGATTAAAGAAAAAAAAAAGTGTAAACAATCTAATCACTTATCCAGCTTTTCTCTATTAAAATGTTTTTTTTCCTTTTTTTTTTCCTTCTAATTATGCGCCGCCATTTTATTTCCCCCCTACACCCTTACCTAATAACGTTCTCAGATATGGCCTTTGATATACACGGAGTTCATTCTCTCTCTCCAGCCACTTCGCCAGCCAAATCATCAGTCTTGTCTCAGTTGCCCCGTCTGTGATGTCATGAAAAGAGTCCCATCGCACGTGCCGCCCTTTCTACCCCCCCCCCCCCCCCCCCCCGCCCCCCTTCGCCCCCTCCCCCACCCCCCACCCCGTCCCCGCCCCCCTCCTATAAAGCCTTGTCTTAACGACAGTGCGTGCGGCGCACGTGCCGGCAGACACTGACGAGAGTTGTCGTTCCTGGCACGCAAATTGGCGGAACGGAACTGGTGTGGGTCTGAGATGTAATTCGCTCTGCAGTCTTTTTTTTTTTTTTTTTTTTTTTCGTTTTTCTTTTCTTTTTTTTTTTTTGTTTTTGTGTGGGTTTTTTTTTTCCTCCCAGTAGGCAAGAGGGCGGAACTGATGAGAAAGGTGTTGTTTTTTCTCTTCCAGGTGTCGACTTCTTTTGTTGTTTTATTCAGTGAGGGTGGAGGACAGCCGCTTTACCAATTCTTTGAAGTGCCAGTGCTAGTGCTTGCTCGTCGTGATGCTGGGGGAAGGGACACGCACTCTTCCCTCTCTGTCTGGAACCGGGTAGTAGTACTCGCTGTCAATGGATACACGCTATCAGGCTGTCCATTCTGAACAAACGCTGGCTCATGGAAAAAAGAGTTCAGTTTCTCTCTCTCCCCCATCCCCCCTCAAACGATCCCAGCAGCCAATTTGGTTGGGGCCGTAGAGACGGGGGATGGGGAGGTGGGCGGGGGGGGGGGGGGGGGGGGGGGGGGGGGGGGGGGGGGGGTGGGAGGGGAGAGAGTGGGTGGGGTGGGGGTGGCGAGGGGGAGTCAGTTGAGGCATTTTTCTTTTTTTCCAGAAGACATGTGGAAACAGTTTTCTGTTTTGTTGGTAATGTTATGGCTGTTTTGTTTCTTTTTTTTTGTTTTGTTTTGTTTTGTTTTGTTTTGTTTTATATGTTGAATGGAAGATGGTAGGAAGATGTGCGTGTGTGTGTGTGTGTGTGTGTGTGTGTGTTGTGTGTGTGTGGTGTGAGAGAGAGAGAGAGAGAGAGAGAGAGAGAGAGAGAGAGTGCGTGCGCGCGGCTGGTTGCATGTTTATGTGTGTGTGTGTGTGTGTGTGTGTGTGTGTGTGTGTTGTGTGTGTGTGTGTGAGTGCGCGCGCGCATGCATACGTGTGTGTGTGTGTAAGTGCGCGCGCGCGCGCGCGCGTGACAGACAGATAAACAAAGACATATAGACAGAGACAGAGAGTGACAGAGAGGGGCAGAGACAGACAAAGGGAGTGCGAGACGAGAGACAGACAGATAAACAAGCAAAGTCAGCAGAAAAACACAAAAAGGACATTGCCAGCGCATTACGGCAGCTCTACTCTACCCCCCCCCCCCCCCCCCCCCCCCCCCCCCCCCTCCCCTCCCCAATTCCCTATGTTTTTTTTCTTCCCCCAGGTAAAAACAGCTCATTTCCCAAACAACCCCTTCCAATACCAAGTCACCTCCCCCCCCCCCCCCCCCCCCCCCCCCCCCTTATCCCAACTCTTCCCTCACCAGTACATCAGCCAACAGGCATGCAAGCAAGCAAGCCAAAACGCCAAGCTGGCATTATTACAGATAGCCAGACAAACAGACAGCTAGGCCAGTCAGGTGTGAAATGGCCGTACCAGAATATGTCACTGCCGTGTTTAGTCGTCAAGGTAGCCGCCAATACCTGCCTTCACGCTGCATTCTTCTTCTTCTTCGTTCGGAGTTCTTCTTCTTTCTCTCTTCTTTCTTCTTTCTTCTTCTTCGTTTCCGTTTTTCTTCTTCTTCTTCTTCTTCTTTCTTCTTTTCTTTTTTTTTTCTTCTTCTTCTCTTCTTCTTTCTTCTTTTTCTTCTTTCTTTCTCTTCTTCTTCTTCTTCTCTTCTTCTTCTTCTTCTTCTTCTTCTTCTTCTTTTCTCTCTTTTGGTCTGTGATTTTACAAACATGTTTCTTTATTAAACGTGGTATATTTTGAAAAATCCGATTATTGATTTTTTTTTTTTCACCGCGAAACTGTGTAAAGAACTGACTTGGATCAGATGATAGCCCTGATACTGCCATAGTGGTGGGCTAGACGTTGAAAGAACATGAACTGAAATGGTGCTCTCTCTCTCTCTCTCTCTCTCTCTCTCTCTCTCTCTCTCTCTCTCTCTCTCAAATGGATTTTCATGTTCTCATTCGATCCTCCATCCTGTCTTTATTTAGTGATATTGTCGCCTAAATCCCAAGCAGTACGTGTGTGTGCGTGCGGGCGCGCGCGCGCGCGCGCGTGTGTGTGTATGTGTGTGTGTTGTGTAAGTGTACCGCTTGCGTGCGTGTATGTGTGCACGAAAAACACGAGCATTCACTACCAAGACACCATCCGCCGACGACTTTAGTATGGGGCGGAAGCCCCTCCCCCTATCCCCCCCCCCCCCCCCCCCCTCTCTTCGCCATATATTGTTATGCTTGATAGTTATCTCCCTTTCTCTTCCGCCATGACAGCTCGCAAGCCGGGAGAGAGCCAAACAATGAGTAGGAAAGAACAAAAAAAAAAAACAAACAAACAGAACAATGAGTGAAGAGAGACCAAAGAGCGACAAAAACAATGAGTGAAGAGAGAACAAAGAGCGAACAGCCTGATTTCAGATGACATCAAACAGTAGTGCAGTATGTCCCCTGAAAGTTCAGCAATGAAGACTAGAAGAGGGGGGGGGGGGGGGGGGAAGCAAACAAAACAAAAAACAAACAACACGAACAAACAAAATGAGCACGCGCCCACAATGGGGCGAGGGGGTGCGGGTGGGGGTGAAGGACGATTAGGCATGCTGACAGTAACCCTGCACTCTTTCCGTTGCAGGTAGCGTCGTGCGCAACCCAAAGAGCGGAACCCCCCAGAAATGAGAAGATCAAACGAGGGGTTTTGGAGGGGGAGCCGGTGGGTGAGTGAGTTGGAGAGGGGGCGGGAGGTGGGGGAGCGGCGGGGGAGAGGGAAGGAGGGGTGGAGAGAGGGAGAGACGATGCGGAGACGGAGGCGAGGAGTGGAGGGGGTGAGGGAGAGGCGTGGAGGGTGACGAGGGAGTGGAAGAGGAGAGAGAGGATCGAGGGAGAAGAGACACGACAGGACAGAAGGAGGGGGACAGGGAAAGACAGCAAAGAAAAGGGAGCGAGTAATCGAAACAATATTTGCGGCCCTGCCGACCATTTCGGAGAGAAGGAATTTAAGGGCGTTGTGCACTGACGTGGGGGGATGTGAGAGAGCACCAGCTAATGTCCTTGCAGAGGGAAACAAGAGAGAGAGAGGAGGAGAGAGAGGAGAGAGAGAGCATGCGAGAGAGAGACGAGGCGAGAGAGATTCGAGAGAGGAGAGAGAGAAGAGAGATATGTACATAGATTAGTAGTTCGTGTGTATGTGTGTGTGTGTGTGGTTGTGTGTGTGTGGTGTGTTGTGGGGGGTGTGTGTGTGTGTTTGGGCGTGTCGGTGTGGTGTGTGTGTGTGGGTGTGTGTGTGTGTGTGTGGTGTGTGTGCTGTCGTTTTTAGTCTGTCTCTCTGTGTCTGGTTTGCCGTCTATGTAACAAGTACTTGGGGGGGGTGGGGGGTGGGGGGTGGTGTTGTGGTGGTAAACGCAGACCTACTGAGACGCGGAGTATTCTGGTTGCGTGTAGAAAATCGTGCATACATCATCAGCCCATCATAAAAGTCCTCCTCCTCCTACTCCTAATCAAATCAGCACACATCAGCAGCAGCGCAACGTCCATATCATCATCATCAGCAGCAGAAGCAAGAAAAGTAATATAATAGTAATAAGCAGAAGCAGAAGCAGAAGCCAAACCGTCATCCGCTCCTCACGCCTAATCAGCCTCAATACGAATAATCAATACATAGTCGTAGTAATCATAAGAATATAATGAATATATAATCA
>JADBJO010004067.1:212500-214341 GCA_016801955.1 Conus betulinus | reverse complement strand
CGTTTTTTTTTTTTTTTTTTTTGTTTTTTTTTTTCTTTTTTTGTTCTTTTCTTTTTTTTTTTTTTTCTTTTTTTTTTCTTTTTTTTTTGTTTTTTTTTATTTTTTTTTTGCTTTTTGTTTTGTTTTTTGTCTTATTTTTTTTTTTTTTGTTTATCTGTTTTTTTTTTTGTTGTTTGGTGGGGGGGTTGGGTTTGGGTTGCCTATGCGAAACCTGGGCCCTTTCACTTAAAAACTATTTTGAAATATACCACCCTTTACTCATCTGCCTTCTCTTTACCTCGTATTCCTCTTTTTACTCCTCTCTCTTTTTATTGCTGACTCCTGGCCTTTCGTCCGCTGGATCGACTCATCCGATACACTGCTTATTTGTCTGTGCTTCTTTGTATCAAATTAGACACCCCACAGTCTAACCACTGATGCCAAATTATCGGACACAAATGTGTAGGCCTATATATTTATATACTTGACGTGTGTTCTCCTCCTATCCGGCAGCTACAGTCGATCTTTGTTGCTCACTGGAGCTGAACTGACAATTAGTAGCGACAACTGAAGCGATTTTGATAACTACTTTGATTGATGTAGATTGAAGATAGCCGCTTGGTATTTCTTACCAAGCCACAAAAAAATTGTCACTCACTGTTATCGTGTGCCATCGTGTACCGGTGGAAATGGAGGACACGTATAAACATCCTATGTGAGAAACTGGAGGAATAAATGAGATAAATGAAAAATGAGTGACTGATATTTGAATGCACGGGAAACGACTGAATGAGCGCCAGTAGACTGCTCTTCGGCCGGCTCTACCTGGGTAGGCAGCCCGTTGAGTGAGTGAGGTAGTGCGTTTATTGTAAAGCGCTTATAGCTTGGTCTGTGACCGAGGATAGGCGCTATATAAATACCCAATATAATAATAATAATAATGATAATAATAACTAGGTGCCTGACATTAACGTGTTGAACAGTACGTGGGCTGTTAAGTATCTGCTGTATACACTTCTTTGTATGCATAGTCCTTTAAAAAAAAAATGATGAGCTTGAAAACTCTTTAGATATTGTTCTAAGGGACGTGTACTGTATTAACTCACAGACACTTCCATAATTATTCTCTTTCTCATCGAAAAGGACCTGCTTGAGGTGAAAATCAAGAAGTGTGTGTGTGTGTGTCGCCGATCAGGAAGAAAGGGAAAGGGGGGGGGGGGGGGGGGGGTCATGTGGTTCTTCAACCCACCCACTCCTCAACTCTCCGGCCCAGTTCTCAAGACTTTAAAAAAAAAGAAGTGCTTTCAAAGAGAGAATTCCGGAAAAGAATACCCCCCCCCCCCCCCCCTTTAAAAAAAAAAAAAATCAGCGTAAGTACACGTCAAGTTCGCACGTCAACAGCCAATTGCCCCGGCCACTCAAGCAGCCCGGCTTGGTCTGTCTCTCTCTCTCTCTCTCTCTCTCTCTCTCTCTCTCAACTTGAAAAGTTGGTGGTGAATGCATTCGAACCACCACATAAGACTGACTTTCGTCCGTACCACCCCATCCCCCTCTCCGCCCCTCGCTCTCCCCTTTTTTCCGCTCCCCCCTCCCCTCTCCCTCCCCCACCTCCCCATGGCCTAAAAACCTGGTGACGAGGTCACTTTCTTTGGAAAACAAAAGAGAAGGTTTTGTTTGTTTGTTTGTTTGTTTTTTTTGCTGCAACCCCCTTCGTCAAGTAGCATCTGATCCCACCACCCTCCCCCCCCCCCCCCCCCCCCCCCCCTCCACCCCTGTCCTCCTTCCAAACCTCCCCCACCCTCTCTCCTTTCGCGGGTAGGCCTATACGTGTACGACTTATATGCAGATCGTGACTATCGTTC
>JADBJO010004067.1:197500-207500 GCA_016801955.1 Conus betulinus | reverse complement strand
CAAGTCAGTTTGCTTGCCTTCGTCCGTCCGCGTAGGCGTCAACTTTTGTTGGACACTGGTGTTAAAAAAAAAAACGTCAATCAGCTGTAGGCCTGTGGTCTGTCGGTCACATTATCAGCCACCCTTCCTCCCTGAGGCAGTATAACATCGATCAACTGCAATGGCCGCTGTGATGCTCCTTGCCACCGCTGCCTTGGTGTCGGCGTTCTGCGTCTTCGGGGTGATCACGGGGGCACCCATTCCCAGGACAGACACATGCAAAGAATTCACCTTCTACGATCACGGAACTGAGCACTGCGAACCCTGCAGTGACATCTGCGACGCTGCCGATGTGAAGGGCACGATGGACCAGTGCTGGGAACAGTGCCAGTGTAAGTTGACCTCACAATGTTTTAAAGTAGGTCGTCCACCAAATCACTATGACCTGCGCGTTTAGCAATAGACGCAGCTTGTTGCGTCGTCCATTGCATCATTGAGTGTTTGGTTGATCTCTTTGTCCCAGTGTATGAAAGAAATGAAGGAGCAGTCAAAGTTACTACCGTCATCAATTTTCAGTTTCCATTCAAAACCCAGCATACTGTCTTGTGAAATGTTTCTTCCCACTCAGGTGGTTGAAGATGCCCATTTAGCAAAATCCTGTTTCAGGAAAGCACACTACTCCACTCTCCTCTCCCTCTCTCACACACACACACACACACACACACACACACACACATGCACACACACGCACGCAGATGCACGCATGCATGCACACACACACACACACACACACACACACACACACACACACACACATACACTACTCACCTTCATACTTTTCTTTGCTTTCGCAGAGCCCATGAAAACCCTTTTCAGAGATGTCCCACCTGACGTGATCTTTGAGTTTCTGAGGGAGATTAACATTTTTCATCAGATTCACAGAAGAAAGGTTTTTAACAAAGTTTCTGATGCGTTTTTAGAAGATGTATTTTTAAAGAGATGTGTGAAAGTTTTTTTTTTTTTTTTTTTATGACTTGTGAGTTTGATTTTAACGTGGTGACAGCCCTGATATGCCCTTAGCAATCGGCTGGACTATAAGCAACATTACTTTACCTTACCTCGCTGTAAAGAGTCTTCATAATGTTCTGCCATTAATTCTAAAGTGATGTCTCATTCATGGAGAGCTAACAGTAAGCACTTGCAAAATCTGATTGATTTGACTGAAGGATTAGGAGGGGAGGGATGATGTGATTTGACTGAAGGATTAGAAGGGAAGGGCTGATGGTGGCAGTTGTAGAGGTGAATAACGAGCACATGTTTCTCCTACACACACCACCACCAGACTACCTCCACTACCACTAAAGTACTCCTGTCATATCCCTAACTGATTCTGAAAATGCTAACTGAAAGGAATAGTTGAAATGAAAAGTTATGAATGAAATGGAATACCATAAGACTGGCAATAAAATAAGAAACATCATGAATGTTTCTGCAGTGTATAGTAGTTTATGACACACACACACACACACACACACACACACACACACACACACACACACACACACCCACTTTTCACACTAACATTACTTCTTTTTTGCTCAACAATTTTTGATTACATGGTATCATTGGCAATGTAGTCTCTTCCCATCAGGGAATATTTTCTGCCTGTGCGTATTTCTGTACAAGTGTCGTAGCACATAACAACCCTGCCCCCTTCCCAACCCAACACACACACACACACACACACACACACACACACACACACACACACACTTCAACACAAACATGCACACTACACACACTCTCTCTCTCTCTCCCTCTCTCTCTCTCTCTTTCACACTCACTGACTGGATCATGAAGTGTACACTCCACACTATAAAATGTAAAGTCTTCACATACACAGAATTTCACATTATCCCTCGATGTATATGTTTAAGCTTTCAGTTGCTGAACATAACTTCAATACTGGCCTCAAGAAAAGGCAGGAGGTTGTGCTTATCATGTTGTCATTTAGATTTGCTTACTTTGTAATTTTTGATAGTGAAAACAACCAACACTGTCTTATTGCAGATTTCAGTTCATTCAAAACCTTCTTCAAGCTACAACGCATAAACCTGCCAATTGCAGTGAACAGCCTTTCACAACTATGACAGAAACTTACAAGGCATCTCACACTGTTAGAATTTTGTTCATCATTGTCTTCATCCATAGTATTCTCACTAATCTCAGCACCGTAGGTTTTGTATGTATTGCATGAATAATGTTCTGTCAGTGTCTTAAGGCTTATGTGTATGGACTATATAGAGTAAGGGTCAGCAGTACCTATTACTGTTTTACTCACATGTGTGTAAATGAATGGGATTGTCTGAATCAAATGTCTTGAAATCATTCCAGTGTTTGATCATGTATTCTTTGTGCATAACAATAAACCTAAAGGAAAGCCTTGATGCAGGTATTTCATAGCTGTTGTCCGCATGTTTGTTGCAGCTTACGCTCTCAGCCTGTGGCCACCGAAGCCGCCAAACCCTCCCCTTGCCCCACCACCAAAGCAGAAAAACACAACTCCCTCGCCTTCCCAATCTGACGGTCAGAACTCTGGCAGCAGTAGCTTCCCGCTTGCAGGCCACGGTTATCATTCCTTTGCTGTTTCTCACTCCCCTTGTGGGAGTGACAGTGGCACTGACTCTCATCAGACGAAGAAGAATCATGAACAATCAACGACCCCCCACAACTCATCATTCCTCACCTCCTCGCCACCAAAATGTGGACCAAACTGCAACTGTGGACCAGACTGCACAGCTTCTTCTGGGCCCTGTGGGAGAACCTGATTCAGCCTGGGATTCATCGGCAAGAGCCACTTGTGGGGAGGAGACATCTCTTCGCACCATGGGAATCCAAGAAGAAGGACAGGCTGATGATAGAGAAGCGAGGCAGACAGGAGGGAGGGAGTCCATCTGGGCTCAAGCCACACCCAGTCATCAGGAAAACCTGCCCCACTCACAGCCAGTCATGGTGAGCCCTGAAGGCAAACAACGCTCCCTTTGCTATGGCCCTGCTACAGTCGCCAAGTGAGTCCATCCTGTCTCTGTCATGTGTGGAATATGTTGCTTGGTGTTCAATGGTGCATCATCCAAATATGCTGAATGATTCAATCTTTCATTCATTCTTCATTCAATGTTAATGAAGTAAATAAAGACTGCACAATTTTTTTTTTGAGGCATTCAGTTCTTACGGTTATATCTACTAAAGTTATACAAGGCACAGTCAGTTTTTTTTGTTGTTGGTTTGGTTTCATTTTCCACTTGGTTTACAGTCCTGTTGGAGCAGTCATTGTTACTTTGCTCAGACTTATGAATATCATAAACAGTGTTTGGCACTTTGCCAAGTGCAGCTTTTTTCTTACAATAGGCTTTGGATTTGATTCAGTGTGTATAACTGTATCGCACATCTGCAAGGTTTTGTCCAGGTGTGGATCATACATAACACATAACATAATGCAGAAAGAACATTAAGGTGATTTATTTAGTTGATTATTAGCAATAAGGAAACTCATTACTTTGCTTTTAACCTCGAAACCGTAAAAATTAGTCAATACTTGCATACACACAGCTGCATTGTAGATACCACTAATATTAGTCAATACTTACATACACACAGCTGCATTATAGATACCACTAATATTAGTCAATACTTGCATACAGTGATACACACAGCTGCATTATAGATACCACTAATATTAGTCAATACTTACATACACACAGCTGCATTATAGATACCACTAATATTAGTCAATACTTACATACACACAGCTGCATTATTTGCAACATAGTTATAATGTTGGACTGTTTCTTTTTCTTTTGTTATAAGATAACTTTTTTTTTTTGTCACTGTATAGAGATGCTGCACCATCCAGCCATCAGCCAATGGCACGACTCCCTGCCCGTCCTTGACCTGGACAGCACCGAACTGAAAACCTTAATGCCATCCTCGGACGAGGACTCGCTTGACGCTGGGCGTGGGGCGACTGGATCCACAGCCTGTACCACAGTATCCAGCCTGTGAAATGTCACAGCTCAGCCTGTCAAGTGTCACAGCTCAGCCTGTCAAGTGTCACAGCTCAGCCTGTCAATGTGTCACAGCTCAGCCTGTCAAGTGGCTTCACTGAGCTTTGGGCGGGGTCTGTTGGGTTTTTTGTTTGAACTGACCAGCAATTTTAAATCTGCACTCTTGGTGTGTGAGCAGACTTTTTTTTTTTTTTTTTTTTTTTTTTTTTTTTTTTTTTTTTGTGTGGGGTGTGTGTCTTATTTTTATTTATTTTATTTTTTTGTAGAGCTTTAGTTCGATGGATTCCTATTTTTGTTGGCCTTTCTCCCACCTCCCACCCTCACCCCCACTTCAGCATCCCTATCCCCCCCCCCCCCTTTTTTTTTTCCTTGTTTTCTTTTGCTTTTTGTGTGTGTGTGTGTGTGTGTGTGTGTGTGTGTGTGTGTGTGTGTGTGTGTGTGTGTGTGTGTGTAGTGATTTTACATTAAGTGCTTGGATTGAGTAGGTGTTTTCATAAGACTAAAGAGCTAATGGAACTGTTACATTTGTCTGTTGTTAGCACTCTTTTTATTTCCTGAAAGCTTTATTCTTCATATGTCTGTTGATCTGTTGTTTTATGTATGCATTTGTTGATTTAAGTGTTTAGTTGTTCAGCCACATTTTGTACGTTTTTGTTTATTTCAGTACTTAATTGTTCAGCAACATTATTTTTTTTCATATCTTTTGGAACATCCAGGAAATTGTCTTTCTCTCTTTCCCTTTTCTGGGAGGGGGGGGGAGTGGACAAGGAAAGACGGAAAGACATTTTCCTGTGGTTCCAATGGTTCGATGTGTTTGAGTGGTACCTGTAGAGATTTCCATTAATGTCTGATGGACACATGTGATGGTGAACAATCCAGTCCAGGTCTTGAGATTGTTTCTAGACAAAACAACATCAACAACAACAACAACAACAACAAAAAAAACAACAACAAAAAAACAGGGTTTATCTACGTAAGGACCACTCATAAATCAGCAGGATTATGGCTGATGTAAACAGATTGTTGTTTACAAGAAGTTTTGGACACACATCACAGTCATGTGGAGCTGTAGGTTAGTCGTTAATTTGCACATTTCCACATGTGTGACAGGCATAACATTGGCTAGAATTGTTTTTGTGTATCCTTGACACAGAAAGCGTCAGTATGTATGCTTGTGGAGCCTTTCTTTCCCCATGTAAACCAGAGAACAAGCAAAAAATTATCTCAGTCAGACTCGCCATGCAGATCCTGCTCCGAAGCGAGTTTGCCATTTGTTTGCAGGAATGGTGTCCAGCTTGCATGTCTTGCAGAAGACACTTGATGCAGACTTTGCTGCAAGAACTCAGTTCAGGCGGAGAATTTGTTCCCCCTCAGCTGGTAAGTTGAAACTTGCCACAAGGGTGAGGGTTCGCTCTCAATACTCAGCATTGAAGTTGAGAGAGGTCAAGAGACTGACACCTCTCACTTTTACTGGTAAGTGCTGATCAGACCACAAGGAAATTTGAAAGTAAATGCTTTTTTTTTTTTTTTTTTTTAATAAGTATCGCTTCTTCTTTGTTCTTTTCAAGACGAACACTTTTTTTGGGAGTCAGAGAAATATATTTCTTATACCACAGCGCTGAGATGATAGACAAATAATGTTTTTTAGTCAGAAAGAATGTTCTGATTTTGTCCACAATAATTGTTTCCTCTGATTGAAATGTAAACCCTAAGGTCGGTATGGGAGGGGGTGGGGGGAGGAAGGGGGGAGGTGGAGGGGTGTTTAAAGTTTGAACTAATTTTGATTAAAACCATCAAATCATAAGCAAGGATCATTCTATGGTTTGTGTCTTTTATTTATTTATTTGATTCATTTATTTATTCATTAGATTATCTTGATGCCTGGATTGTGGTGTGAGAAATACATTTCTGTACAAAACTGATTTGTTACAGTGGCAGGGTCATGGTAACAAAAAAAAAGCATTTACTTTCATGTTTCTTCATGTTTTGATCAACAATGTTTCAGAGAGGTATAGGATGTAGGTGAGTATAGTAAAAGATGTCTTGGATGCTGGTATTGAGAGTAAATTCTCACCACTGTGGCAAGGCTCAACTTCCAAGATGTGGTGGAATAAATGGTCTGCATGAACCGAGCTCTTTCAGGTGTGCATCAAGTGTGAACAAGCCAGCTCCATGGAAGTCCGTTCCAGCTAAATCTTAGCATCTTCTCATAAAAGAAATGTTAGTCATGTTGATTTGCACTTTCAATCGTGAATTTTGTATATTGTACACTTATGTACAGTTGTGTGCATACATGCATGTCTTTTACCTACGGGTGTAGTACTGCTGACTTGGTGGATTTTCTAATACTTGTTTGGTGTGTATATTCTGAATATTTACTTTGAGAGTGGAAAGTGATAAAACATTTCTACTACTCTCAAAGTAAATGCTCAGAACACCCATCAAACATATACCAGAAATTGTGTGGACTCTCAGAGTAGATATTTTAGAATATCCATCACAAACACATACCAGAAATTGTGCTGAGTTAACAGCCAAACCCTGGTAATTCAAAGTCCTGCTTGCATGCACACAGTTGTGCTTAAGTGCATAACAAACAAAATTCACTTTTGAAAGTGAGTTTCGAAACTTTTCTCATTTGGTTCAATCACAAACATCTCTTAATCAAAGTATTGTTTTTTTTTTCTCTCTGACATCATCAGGAGCTGTTTGAAAGAAAAAAAAAGGAGGGTGAAAGGGAACAACGATGAAACAAAACAAAAGAAAAGAAAAGAAAAGAAAAGAAAGAAATAAAACCCACAAATATTATTCTATTTATGGTGTCATGAACATTTGCATGTGTAAGCAGATGCCATGAAAACCTTGTTCAGAGATGTTCCACCTGACACGATCTTTGAGTTCTTGAAAGGGATTAACATTTTTCATCGGATCTGAGATTTTACAGTGGAAAGATTTTTAACAAAATTTCGGACGGGTTTTTAGAAAATGTAATTTAAAGAATTGTGTGAATGAATACTTGTGACTTGATTTTAATGTGGTGACAGCCCTGATATGGCTCTTTGTGGTTGGCTGGGCTATAAGCAACATTACCATACCTATTTGCATGTGTGTGTTGCCTTGGAATATAACGTAAAAAGATGTGTTTGCTGTGTTCAACTTTTGTCTTGGTAGCTTACAAAATGTTCATGATACTGTGGCATAGTCATGGAGGAATGAACATGTGCTTATTCCCATTTGTTGCAACTGATGATGGTACTTCTAATTCATAAACATTTTCACATGTTTCAATCAACACTTTTTTGAGTGGATACTGAATTGTGAGTTTTATTTTCACCTTTTAACAAACATATCTAGTTTATTTGATTGTGTAAATGGGGCTTTGTGCCTTCAGTTTCCTGAAGAAGGTAAAATTATGTAAAAAGGAAAAAAAGAGAAAAATCTGAACATGTGAAATTTGTTTTCAGTTACAGACTTGTGCATAGGGAAACAGGGATTTTGTAACAAAAAAGACACCTTCTCACAGCAACTGCTGAGTTGTTGTCACTGGGGCCCAGATTTGTTAACATTCCAGTTTTTGCATGTCTCGCATCATTCAATGAGACGCTGTGGGTTATTGATCAGGTCCAGTATGTTGAACTTAGGATTTGGAGTTGGGTTCAGTATTATTAAACTTAGGATTTTTTTTTCTTTTCAGATTTACTTTCTTTTATCCATCTATCTGCCTGTTGACTTATCTATCTGTCTGTCTGTACATACATGTATATATTTACCTGCCAAAAAAGCCATTAATTCCAGGAACTGGAAAAAACTTAAAAACTCGTTTGTTGGACTTACTGTTTGTCTTGTGTTTTGTTTTGTTTTTGTTTTACTGCATATCACTAATTAGATGTCGTACAATATTAGAGCTGTCCATAGGATGTAATTTATAATTTGGGTGAAAACGAGAAATAAACAAGCAACATTGTTTTCAACTACCTGCATCAGTGTATGTAACCTGTCAGTGACTGAGCTTCTAGAGTTTTGGACTCACACATATTAAAAAAGTGAGTCAAAGTATTTACTTTGATGTGTGTGTGTGTGTGTGCACACGCGCACACACACACACACACACACACACACACACACACACACACACACACACACACACATTTTTAGACATTTGAGTCAAAAACTCCAGAAATTCAGTCATTGATAGATCAAATGAACTGATGCAGTTAGTTGAAAATAATATTTCTTGTTTATTTCTCATTTTCACAGTGATCATATTATCAAATTATCATTTAATAAGATGCTTCTATCTCAATGTTTGAAGCTCTTTGTGTGACTGAGTAAGTAGTCCAATAGGTCTGTTGTCATAAATGTTTAAGAAAACAGAGACCACACCAGACACTCAGATTATGTATTGCATTTCATCTCCACACAGATTATCTCTGCACTCCTCCCAAACACTCCGATGATATCTGCACACCGAAATATGTCTGTAGCACCACCCAGATCATACCTTTTCCACCACCCCCACCCCAACTTTATCTCTGCGCCTCTTCTCACCTCCCCCTTTTGCCTATCACTTCCTGTGCTATGGAGACTGGCTTTCCAGTGGGTGTTCTTGTGGACTTTTTGTTGCATGTATTTTGGACACAAATAAAATTTGTCTTAAACCATTTGTGTGTGTGTGTGTGTGTGTGTGTGTGTGTGTGTGCTCAGAATGAGAGAGACAGCTTGTTAAATCATACACATAACCCCAGATCTGATCACAAGTCAAAGAATTTTGATGTGTGCTCATATCATTTCCTCAGAAATTGTTATACAGATATAGCATCAACTTTTTTTCTCAGATACTCTGCAGTTTAATCAAAGGTCAAGGACATGCTGAGGATGACCTCTGCGTATTAATGGACAGAGGTTCCTGGCAAAATTTTTGGATTACAGTTTCAGTTTGAATCAAGACAGAATGGCAATTGATTCCTAGCTATCAGTGATTTTGACTTTGGTCAAACGCCCCAAGATTAAGCAATCTTGAAATTCACCAGCTGCTGTGGAGCATTTTCTTAGCGTCACGGATTCCAGGCTGAAAGGTGCATTTCATACCCGTTAGAGCCATTAATTTAGGGATCATGTCGATGTGACCAAGTGTCATTGTGACCACATGTCGTGACCACGTGTCGTTGTGACCAAGTGTTAATTTATGGGCTTCTTTAGCCCCGAGAGGCTCCCAATTAGGGTTGACTTTGCTAGGGGCTCAGCTGGGAGACCAGAACCACGCTATGGACTTTCATCCGCTGTATGGATGCCTCTCTGACAGTGTAGAACCAGGCCATGGAGTTTCATCTGCTGTATGGATGCCTCTCTCAGAGTGTAGAACCATGCCATGGACTTTCATCCGCTATATGGATGTCTCTCTGATAGTGTGAACCACGCCATGGACTTTCATCCGCTGTATGGATGCCTCTCTGAGAGTGTAGAACCAGGCCATGGAGTTTCATCTGCTGTATGGATGCCTCTCTCAGAGTGTAGAACCATGCCATGGACTTTCATCCACTGTATGGATGCCTCTCTGAGAGTGTTGCTCAAAGGGTTTCTGATTAGCACTGCAGGTGTTTGGATCTCTAGGGGCTTTGTTGACGCCAGAATTCATGGAGCAAGGAAGTAAGAAATTTCAACCCGAGTCAAGTGGGTTCAGGGCACGTTCCACAGCATCATCTTCAACATCCTCTTCCTCATCAATCAGCATTAAAACACGCACACGTACACAAACGCACACACACGCATGCGCATACACACATGCACACGCGCCCGCACACACACATACGTGCGCATCCGTGTACACACACATAAATACACATGGATGCATGTTCGCACATGGGCACACATACACTCACTCATATACACACACACACGCGCGCACACTCATACACACACACACACACACACACACGCGCGCGCGCGCACACACACAC
>JADBJO010004067.1:185000-190000 GCA_016801955.1 Conus betulinus | reverse complement strand
AGATCTTTACAAGCGAAGGTAAAGCTTAAGCGTGGAGAGAGAGAGAGAGAGAGAGAGAGAGAGAGAGAGAGAGAGAGAGAGAGAGAGAGTTAACATGGCTTTGCTGCATTCGTACGTGAATTTACTCATTAAGTATGGAGGCCAATATCTTTTTTTTCCATTGCAGGTGAGGACAGCGCGGAAGAGAGAGGTCCTTTAGGATGGAAAAGAAGGGGGAGAGGGAGGAGGGCCTTGGGAAGAGGGGGGAGCAGGAGAAAATAAAGGGGTTGGGGGGAAGGGGGAGGAGCAGAAGGAGGTGAGGATGGGATGGGGGATGGGGGGAAGGTTGGGCTTAAGGGCGGATTGAGATGTCAGCTCTACCTGATCAAGTGTCTGCCTTGCGATTTTTTTTTTTTTTTTTTTTGTTTTTTTGCGTACGCAGGCTGATACTCCTGCGGACACTCCCTGTATAGACAGGCATGTGTTAATCCCATCTACCCAACAACGGGAGTGGAGCTTTGTGTGCATGACCGTTTTTTATCCCGCCATTAAGGCAGCCATACTCCATCTTCGGGAAAGGTGCATGCTATGTGTAACGTGTCTTCCATACCAACGGCCAGTTTGGCCTTCTGTGCTGAAAGTTGGTGATGGGACTTTACGTGTGTGCAAAATGTTGTGCGTGTGTTCACACACGGTACCTCGGTTTATAGTCTCATTCGAAAGACTGTATGGGAAATGGAGTCAGAATCAATGTTAACTCCGAGAGAAAAATCCCCCTGTACCGAAACGGCCCCGGTGGAGATTCGAACCCGCAACCCCAAGATTACGAGTCCGGCACTCTACCAACCGAGCCATTTCGGCCCCGCCTTGCGATCAAAATTCTGAGAACCTTCTTTCAGTAGTTCCGTAAAGTATGATGGATGTATTCCATGACAAGCGCGACGGCGGAATTCTCAGTGTAATTATTGCTATCATTGTTGCATGAAATAGGACATACAGGTTCCATGGCGGACAGTCAAGTCCCTTCGAATGAGATTATAAACCGAGTTTCCGCGTGTGAACGCACGCATAACATCTTGCACACACGCAAAATCCCATCACCAACATTCGGAAGAGTAGGCCAGTATGGCCGTTGGTATGGATGACACGTTACACACATAGCATGCACCCTGCGTGAGAAATGGAAAGAATGAAGGAAGTAAGGAAATTGAGTGAACAATATTGAATGATATTGACAGGATGACACGGGAAACGACTGAATGAAGCGCCAGCTGGCAGCTCTTCAGTCAGCACTACCCAGGTAGGCAGCCCGTTGTGTAAACGAGTGTGGATTGTAAAGTGCTTAGAGCTTGGTCTCTAGCCGAGAACAGCGCAATATAAGTTTTCATTATAATAATGATAAGCATCTCTACTGTCCCCATTTCTGCACGACAAGGTGGAGGTATCTGTCCAGTCCATTTCTTTATATTAAAAAGAGAGAAGAAAAAAGAAAGAAATCCTCATAAGCAAGGAAAGCTCGGAGCTATGGGCGTGATTTATGACAGTTCCGCAATGGGGGCAATATCATCTTCCTTGTTTATTATTTTCAGACAAGAAGCTCTTTTTTTTTTTTTTTTTTTTTTTTTTTTTTTTTTTTTACCTAGAGTTTGTTTTTCAGGGTGAGACATTTGACATAACACCCTAACGGCTCGACCGCTTCCGTTCTCCTCCTCCTCTCCATTCTCCCTCTCTCCTCTCAGTCTCCTCTCTCCTCGTTCTCTCCTCTCTCTCTCTCTCGTCTCTCTCCCTCTCTTCTGTCTTTCTGTCTGTCTGTCTGTCTCTGTGCTGTCCGTCTGTCTGTCCTGTATCCTCTCTTCTCTCTCACTCCTCTCTTCCCCCCCCCCCCCCCCCCTTAACTGTCTCGCTCTCTGCCTCAGTATGCCGCCCTGCCCCCCTCTCGTATTTATCCTTTCCTTCCTGCTCCCATCCGCCCTCTCTCCTCTCTTTTCTTTTCCGTATATGTGGCTTTTTGTCGTTCTGTCTGTCTGTCTGTCCGTCCGTGTGTGTGTTTGTGTGTGTGTGTGTGTGTGGTTTGTTTGTGTGTGTGTGTGTGTGTGTGTATGCTCTCTGTCGCTCTCTGCTATCTCTGCGTCTTTTTTCTTTTTCTCTTTGTATGTGTGGTTACGTGCGTGCCTTTACTTGTGCGTTTCTTTTATGGTCTTGTGTGATCCTGTGTTCCTGTGTTTCGTGTTGGTGATGTCGGGGACGGGGATTGGGGGTTTGGTGGGAATTGCAGCGCTGGTGGTCTGCGCGTGTTTGTTTTTTTGCGTGCGTTCGTTGCGTTGCGTGCTCCGTGTGTGTTGGTGTTTGTGTGTGTGTGGTGTGTGCGCGCGCCGTGTGCTTGCGTGTGTGTGGTGCGGCGCCCGTGTCCCTCTCTCGTCTTTGTGTGTGTCTGTCTGTGGTGTGTGCTGTTTTGTGGTTGTGTGTTTGTGTGTTGTGTCGGGCCGGTACGAAAATGTTGCTGATCCTTTGGTCATCCTCAGTTTGATGTCACCAGCTGGAGTCAAGAATCTTTGGCGAAAGAGGCACCTAAGTGTTTCAGGTCACGTTGACCCTGGGCGCCGTGACAGCGGTGGGAAGTCGACAACTGGCGGGTTTGGGTCACTTAGGCCTACATGTACTAACCTGTGGACTGGGGGGAGGGCCTCGATGGGGAGAGGAATCAAAAAAGGCGGAAGAAAACACACTGCCATCCGACGCTGTTGCATCTTGATGCTAAAGGTAAACATAACTGGGCAACCAAAATCAAGGTATGCTCGATTATATTTCGTTTATGGTCGTTCCCCGAAGTTCGAATATGGCTGCCTTAATGGCGAGAGGAAAAAACGGTCATGGCACTCAAAACTCCACTCCCTTTGTTGGGTAGATAGGATTAATCCTTGCCTTTCTATACAGGGGGTGTCCGCTGGAGTATCAGCCTACGTACGCAGAAGAAGAAGAAGAAGAAGTTATGGTCGTATTGGGTTAATCAAGGAGTAGGAAATGTTGAGATGTTTTGTTTATTCGTAGCCTCAGACAAAGACTTGTTGACTGTAGCTGGCAGATTTAGTTGCAAAGTGAAACGACTGCAGGCGGAAATCTAAACAAATCTTAAATAAATGTCAGCGAAACCGCCCAGAGAAACGTGGACAAAACGAGTCACAAGACAACACGAAGACCTAAGAGGTCGAAACGCGTTGTGTGTTGTCTTGTGACTCGTTTGTCCACGTTTCTCTGGGCGGTTCGCTGACATTTATTTAAGATTTGTGTAGCTGGCAGAACTGGCAACACCACACCCATACCAGTGAAAGACTGAAAATGTACTCGTTGTTTAAACGGGATATCGCATTCTGTTAAACCATAGATCACTCTTTGATTAATTCGTTCTTTGAAAACAGATCACATCTGAATTCTGATTTGGAGTGTCAGCGATAAAAAAGTTCATGACTTAAGATACAGGGCTCACACAGATAGATCATGCTTTAGTATTTCCACTGTGTAGAAAATCACAGAAAAATGAAACACAATTGTTTTAGAATTTCCAGCTGTTCAAGATCATTAGAGAAAAAGTTAATTTCTGAAAAACCATCATTGGCAGTCCTCTCTTTTCCGTTTGTGTGTGTGATGATGGCTTCAACCAATGAAAATGTACTAAAACAATTTTTTTTTATCACTCCTTTATTCTTTGTAAATTTTGTTGTTGTTGTTGTGTTGTTTTTGTGCCAGTTCAGGTGGACAATGGTCTATTATTCCCTTTCCCCTTTGTGCATGGTTGGTCTGCATCAGTGGCCTCTTCGTGACCATAGAGCCTAGCGCCTACTGGGATGATCGTTTGAGAGCCTATATTTTTTGCCAGGGAGTTTCTGAGTAGGGTTAGCTCCCCAGTCCCCCTGTCTTTTTGTTTTTTTTCTATTTCCTTTTTTTTTATTCTCCCCCTTCTACCCCCTACCCCCCCCTTCCCTCTCGCTCTCTTCCCTCCTCTGTCCTTTTTTTTTCAGTCGTCCCCCCGTAGGGCTCCTTCTTCTTGTTCTTTCCTTGTCTTTCCTTCTCTTTACTTCCTACTTCCTGTCTCTCCCCTTTTGTTCTTGTCGCCCCCCTTAGTAGGACCCTTCTACGGACCTCCTGAGGCTTCTCTTCCTCCTTCTCCCCGTAGCACTTCTCTCAGGTATCTCTCCTTTAGGGCCCTCATACAGGTCCTCTCTTTTCGTCTCTTCTTTCTTTCTCCTCCCCCCCCCCCCCTTCCCCTCCCCCTCCCCCCCCCCCCCCCCCCCCTCCGTTTTTTTTTTTTTTTTTTTTTTTTTTTTTTTTTTTTTTGTCATTGGGAGTGTTGTTAGCGCCTCTCATCATGACCTCATATCTATCTTTTTTGTTAATGCTCTTATTTTTGCCTTTTTCTGTTGCGCCACCATAGCACCACCTACCTCCCTATTCTTTACCCAAATGTTTTAATGTATGCCTTGTTTGTACATATACCTCATTTACTCTCCATTGTACCCCCCCCCCCCCCCCCCCCCCCCAGTTTTTTTTTTTTTTTTTTTTTTTTATTTTTAGTTTGCTTGTGTTTTTTGGTTGTGTGTGTGCGTATTGGCGTGTGTGTGTGTGTGTGTGTGTGTGTGTTGTGTGTGTGTGTGTGTGTGTGTGTGTGTGTGTGTGTGTGTGTGTGTGTGTGTGTGTGTGTGTGTGCGCGCAAGAAGTTTTTTTTCATGGGGGGGGGGGGGGGGGGGGGGGGGCCCCTGCAGCTCCTAGCTGCGTCTGGCTAGGGTTTTTTTTTTTTCTCGGGGTTCTCTCCCGTTTTCCCTCTCACCCCTTGGTGCTTGGGTAGGGCAACCTACCCTAGGGTCAGACTTGGGTCGGGTGCTTTAGGCGGCTGACCCCCTTCTCTCCCCCCCGTCCCCTTGTCATTTACGATGCTTTTTGGCATATTGTATTTCATTTATTGTGTTCTCTCTTGTTCATTTCTTTCATATGCAACACACCCACTACCACACACACACCCCCTCCCC
>JADBJO010004067.1:57500-172500 GCA_016801955.1 Conus betulinus | reverse complement strand
TTTTTGTTGTTGTTGTTGTTGTTCTCCTTCTTCTTCTTTCTTCTTTTTCTTCTTCTTCTTCTTCTTCTTTCTTCCTCCTCCTCCTCCTCCTCCTCCTCTTCTCTTCTTCTTCTTCTTCTTCTTCTTCTTCTTCTTCTTCTTCTTCTTCTTCTCTCTTTCTCTCCACTTTGGCCCTCACTATTTTCATTGTACATCTTGTTCGAATTTACATAACATTTCACAGAGTTTGTATCACTGTTTAACGCTGCAAACCAATCAAATGAAAACAATGGTTTTTGTTTGCGTGTATGGATTTTTCTTGTTCGTTTGTTGTTTACTTCCTTGTTTGATATTGGGGAAAGAATTCTGATGGCCTGTTAAATTAATGTACTTACTCACTCACTCACTCACTCACACACACACACACACACACACACACACACACACACACACACACACACACACACACACACGCGCGCACGCGCACACGCACACACACTGTGCCATTCACGCACGCGTGCGCACACATTTGTTTACGTTCTGTGCAGAGAGAGAAAGAGAGAGAGAGAGAGAGAGAGGGGGAGGTGGGGTGTGTGGGTGGGAGGAGAGAAAACCGTTGCAAGCGAGTGGCTGCAATGTTGAACCGATCAAAGTGATCGTTGTACATGCCACGCATGATTATTCTGAACAGTTTCTCTGCTAAAACTCCATGTACATTAAGGACTCTCTCTCTCTAACACTGTCGATCTCTTGTTATGGTTATGTGTTTGGAGTTGGCATCTACGCTTTTTTTTTTTTTTTTTTTTTTTTTTTTTAGAACGAGCTTTAATAAATGTTGATTTAAAAAAAGAAAATCCTTTATTTTGTTGTATTCGCTGTTTTACATTGTTTGTATTCTTGTTGCGTATAAGTGTTTTTCATATCCTGTCTGTTCAATAATTTTTGTACTGGATTGTTGGTTAATCTTAGCTTTTTCTCAAAGCAAATGCTGTGTGTGTGTGTGTGTGTGTGTGTGTGTGTGTGTGTGTGTGTGTGTGTGTGTGTGAGAGAGAGAGAGAGAGAGAGAGAGAGAGAGAGAGAGAGAGAGAGAGAGAGAGAGAGAGATCAAAATATGCAACTTAACCGTATTATTTTTGTGCTGTATTGGATGAAGAGTGTTTGTATATTAACCATAAGCGATTTGTTTTGCTGGCTGCTGTACAGATGAGCTTACCAAATTAGGGAGCCTGGAATGCTTTAATAACCAACAGATGACACGGATGCTTGGTCAACAATTAAAGTATTTTTTGAGCTTGAGGATCTGTTATACATTGGATGAACCTGTCCCTTTCTTGGTTTATCAGTCTACGCGCGCGCGTGTGTGTGTGTGTGTGTGTGTGTGTGTGTGTGTGTGTGTGTGTGTGTGTGTGGTAAGGACATGATCATACAGGCATTTAGTTCGGAAACCGCACTAGCATTTCGTCGCCCTCACCTTTACACAAACAGCCACGTTCGACGATAGTCTGTTTACGAAAGACCCAGTTTGGTTCCTGGACAGAGGGCTGCTAAACCAAGTCAGATCAAACTAAGCCTGTGACCTATCCGCAGTCAAAACGAGGAGGACGGAGGTTGGGCGCGCGTTTTATATACTCAACAACTGCAGAAAACGGGGGGCAAAACATGTTGACTCTGTTCCACAAAAACATGGCACGTCTAAGGATCACAGATAACATTTTGCCAAGCGCTCTGAGCATAGTATGCCTCACCCTTCAACTCGTGGATTCCGGACTATGCCCTGACTTGATAATTCTAATTATGGATGTGACAGTACCATGCTTGAAGGGCGGGAGGGAGGTTGGAGGGGGAGGCTAGAGGGGGAGGCGGGGGGGAACGGCAGCCTCCGGGCTGCTCGTGCCCCATGAAGAGACTTGCAGAGGGTTTGGAGACAGATGAAGCAAACCCGCTCACCAGAATGACCCTTTAGTGCTTCTGACAAAGGGTGAAAGCCGGGAGGTGTTCTCCAGACAAACCTCTCGAAGTCATGGTTAACAGCCTGTTATGTTAATATGGATCGCTGTGGAGGGTGCCCCGAACAGCAGTTGGTGGTGTGGAGAGGAAATGAGAACCCTTGTTAACAATGGAAATAAGTAAAAATACACAGGCAGGACTGCAGCGGCCTGGGCAAGTTGGGGAACTTGCTCAGCTAGGTAAGTGGCCGTTCTCTTGGTCTTTTGTGTGAACTAATGACGTCATCTTGTCACAAAGTAGCGGATTGTATTACTGCCGACACCCAGGCTTGCTCATGTAAGCCTACGAACGTCATCGCTTTTAGAAGAAGCGTTAAGTTGTGAGTGTGGACTTTCTCGGTCAGAAAAGCCACTCCTTGTACACCTACTCCGTACCTTTCAAATGGTGGAGACGATCCATGGTGCGTTCCATATGATGAACTACTGTGTGTGTGTGTGTGTGAGAGAGAGAGAGAGAGAGAGAGAGAGAGAGAGAGTGTGTGTGTGTGTGTGTGTGTGTTGGGACTTACATGATGTCAGACATAAACACCTTACAGCAGACTCCATGAAAAGCTTGTTCAGAGATGTCACACGTACTGATCTGAGTTTTGAGTTCTTGACAGAGATGAATTTATTTTTCGTCAGATCTAAGATTTTACGGAACGAAGAAGATTATAACGACCTCAGGCAGTCTGTTCTAATGAGTTGTGTGTGTATATATTTTTTCTTTCTTTCTTTTTTTATTGATATTATTTTGAGAGTTGACTTCAATTGAAATGGCCCCTTTGTGGTCGGCTGGATGATAAGAAAATGGATTTAATTCAGTCAGAACATCAATGATGGCAGGAAAAGCCACTGGTTTAAAACTGAAAAAAAAAAAAAAAAAAAAAAAAATCCGACTCTGAAAACCTGTTTGTATGGAAAGTGCGTGTCTCCAGCCGGCTTCAGTGAATCAGAAGCTAAACACCTACATGTCAGCATTGCTAGGGTTACAATGAAATATATGACGTCTGAGTTTCATTACTTCTGATCACATCACAGTCGTTTGGTCCACTGGCCCAAGGATTGAGAGCAAAAACTTCATTGAGCATTCAGCCCGTTGCCTCATGTGGTTTGATTTTGTTTTTGTTAGTTTTTCTAATCCTGTTGGATACGAGCTATATCCATCTCAGTTGTAGTTTTTTGTCAGGCCAGGTTCGTTTCGCAGAATTGATCTACTGATCTAAATAGCCGGTTTCGTTTACCTATTGAACTGAGAACTTTGATGGTCTTAATTCTTCGGGTGGCTATTACTTAAACCAAAAGCAAGATTTGCACGACTTTTAATTGTTAATGGTCGGTACGGCTTGTAGGCTGCTGTAATCTTTTAAGGTGAGTAGGCCTACTTCCGGCTGTAAAACACTCTGCCAACTTATGCGGTCAGATACACAAGTAACACTATGAAGGGCTTCCAAATCTGCAACAATTTTCAATAATGTAACCCCCCTCCCCCCCCCCCCCCCCCCCCCCCCCCCCCCCCCCATGTTTCCATTTGATACAGATGCAAAATCTAATTTGATCATTTGGCGGATCCATTTTATCACACACACACACACATGTAACGTTTGAATTCTCCTAAATTTTCGGCTTTAATTGCCTTCTTCAAGGGGTACAGACATAATGGATTTGTATGTATGTGTACACACACACACACAAAACGCTAATCCCTCTCCATTTCGCCACATACAATTTCTTCTACGTCCTCCATCGAGGTCACAATTACCAGGCGTAGATAAAATCTTGACCTTATTGACCCCTTCCACACATTGATTACAAGTTATTTCCCTTAACGTAAACTGTTCGCATGCACTTCCGCTTTGGGTTCGAGAAGTTCGCTGGTAAGCACAAAAAGACTTTATCGTAAGTTTCTTAAAGTGCGTCTAGAACTCATAGCAACAGGCCAAGGTATCTTGCAAAAAAGCCAACAGATTGTTCAAAATGCACTGCACTTGAATCAGCTGTCAATAACTCGAGCAGAGAAATTACGAATGATTGCAAGAAAAACCAACGACACATCACTGCATTCACTCGCTTTTACTTGTGAAGCAGTAGTAGGCAGCGCCGATTTGTATGTCTTGATGGAACAAAAGTGTATAATTTTGTTGACCAGATCGAACTGGCAGGGTATGTAGGCTTAATCAATAATAGCGAAAGAGCGCAGTTCAACGTCAGAATGTGTGTACTGTACAGATGACAGTCCTTTTTTTTTTTTTTAAATGAAGGCTTTCTACGATTGTTGCAGCAGTAAACGTTCGTCAGCTGCTTTTGTGGTTGCTAGCGTGGAAAGTGGGTTTAAAATGCAAAGGGTGCCTGACGGTAAATTACACGAATGGTGGGCTAGTTATGAACAGGGTACAAAGCATTCAAAAGCGAAATCTAAAATAATTGAAAGAGCACCTTTCGTCCAGTAAGTTGAGAGTGGGCCTTTTTACACACACACACACATATTGCATATACAAATGTGTATGTGGACATGAACATACATACATACACTAAAAGTAATACAGGTACACTTACAAATGCACCAGATGCACATGCACACACTTATTTAGTGTCCTGAGCGTATGTACAGTATTGCAACAAGCGCAAGTACAAAGGTCACTTGGTCTATTTGGAAATGACATAATTTGTTAAGGTTTCTGCCAAAGCTATCTTTCTGATCAGTGTTGCATACGTTTTCTTCAGATCTCCCAATACTTTTACTGCATAATTCATTCAATACATCCAATCAGATAAGGTATTGTAAGCTCTGTCAGTGTTCAAGACCAACATGGCAGATGATGAGACTTATTCCAGCCAGAGATTAAAAGGTGAGCTGCAAACTTGGTCAGCTTGATCATGACTAATTCAACTAGTGGAAAGAAATAGAGTGGACAAAGCATGTTCCTGATTTGCGCTTGAGAACGAATATTCCTTAAGACATCAGGAAGAGATCAAAAGGGAAGGCAAATTGTGAAATGTTAGGTTGTGAGGCATTATTCAAACTGTTCATATTACACTCTGTTGACAGACCTAGCTTCCTTATTGGCTAGTCATACAGGTCAGTATAACCACCAGTTAGAATGTTTATGTGCACTGACAACATAATCTTGTCTTGCAGGCCACTTGCATAATTTTAATAATCTTAATAGATATATTACTTCTGCATCAGTTTCGGGTGTTCATATTTCAATACATTTGTGGATTTCCAGTTCATGACACTTGTCAGTGTTAATCAATATTGTCATGTTGGTCCCATATTGATTACAAAAGATGGCATTCATACATGTGGTAGTCTACAAGGCATTCTCAGACACGTTGAATAGATACAACTATAATAGAGAAACCTTCATGATTTTCTCCATGATGGGTGTTCTTCTTCTTGCTCCTTATATGCGGGGTAAGCCTAGCTGATTAAGTCTTGCCACATTGGCTGGTGCTTTTAGTGTCAGCCAGCCTAGACCTATAGTTCCAGTCTTTGATCATTCTTTGAAAGGAGCAGTTTTGCTCTGATTTGTAAGATGTGGTGGCAAAACCACCTGTCATTACTTCAGTGTAATTTCCACAACTTGCTGGATTTGGAAGTCTTTATCTCCTGAACGTACAATTTGTCCATGTTTGTGTGAGGGAGGCAAGGGGAGGATAGCTGGTGCCATCCCTTCAACAGTCTTGTAGAAAACTGTTACATACAAGTGTTGTGATCATCCATGTGGAGTATGGAGTTCACGTGTTTTCTGAGGACATCAGTAACAAAGGTCGATAGGCGTCTTCATGCAGTAGTCTCTGGTAGTGAAGGGTACTGTCAGAGCCTTTTTTAACAGAATGAATTAGTTCATGTAGTTCCTGAACTTGGTAGTTCTTGTCTTTGTTTATAATTGCCAGGTCTTTTGGTTCATAATCCAAGATTGGTAATGGTAGAGTTCCTAGATCATACCTGGTCTTTTTGCTTTGCAGAAGAAAGAATTGCTCATTATAGCATTTCCAGCTACTCAATCTCCAGAAATTGGCAGCGATCCCCGAACAGTTGCTGTATATTCCAGCAGTGGTATGATAAAGGCTAGATTTAGTAGAGAGCATTTTATTTGAGGATCATGGGGCAGTATTAGAAATTTCTGCAAAGAAGTCCAAGTGTGCAGTTTGATTTTGTTGTTTTAAGTGAATTTTTTAAAGTGATGTACTTGATGTTGGCTGTCCCCATGACATTTTCTGAAAACTTTACATCTGGATATGCACCAGGGAAGACTTTCTAAAAATTTTAGTAAAATGTGTCATTATTCAGGGAAGTGATAGACTAATTTTTTGTGCCAGGCTTATGATTTGCAGGCATTGAAATGAATGCCCATCTTTCGGCTGGCAACTCCAGTTCCTCAGATCTCCTAGAGGATAAGGTGGTCAGTGAAATTCTTTCTCTCTTGAAATTTGACTGCTGCTGGGAGATCACTGATGTAACACTAACAGTAGATTAGCAAAATCATTACTGAGATTGAAAGTTGAAAGAAAGAACTTACAAAGAAACCAGCTGTGAGGAAATAACAGATCCACTCACGTACAAACTCATGCCGCAATTGCACACACAAATTAGTGACAGTTTGATGTATGACCGCAATGAGACATCCAGACTACAGCAAATTTACTGAGAGTGACATGGGATGAGAACAATACACAGGACCTGCCTTCACACCCGTTCCCCCATGTGTGTCTGTGTCCGTGTGTGTGTGTGAGTGTGTGTGTGTGTGTGTGTGTGTGTGTGTGTGTGTGTGTGACTGAATATGTGGGAAATGTGCATATGTTTCAGTATGTATATACACCTGTACATATATATCATATGCATGTATATGCATGCACATACTTGCATGATGCACCTTTGTGTTTGTGTAGTGCATATTTGTGAGCTTGTGCAAACTTAGGTGCGTTAAGTTACAATACACGTACTGTAGTGTGCCCATATTCATGAATTGGTGTTACGCATTTTTGTCTGCTTTACATGTGTGTATATACATGTGCATGTCATAATTTTATGTCTGTATGTACACAAACCTGTGATTATGAATGCTTCTGACTGTTACTTCAGATTGACTCATGTCCAGTCTGGAACTGGAACTGGAACCCTGTCATGGAAAACAGCCACAGAGAGGAAGGAGGAGGAGAGGCCTGGTCTGAACATCATTCTGACAGTCCACACACTGCGCCACTGAAGAGCGATGGTGCTGTGGAAGCAAAGAAGGAAAACAGGGAGGAACAGGAAGAGAGAATGTCGGAGGAACAGATGACCGCTGATCAGGGACAAAGCGAAAGACATGAAGAAGATCAAGGAGACATGGAAGGAGATGGTATAGTTTGCAGTGCATGTTTTGTGTCTTCAAACGCATGCGTGTGTGACTGCTATTATTTGTGTAGCTTGTATGCCTGTGGGTGTGAGTGTGATATTGCTTTCTGTGCAAGAGAACGGACAAAACATACTGAACAATATTGTTGCAAGCCCAGAGGTAATGAATGGCAATGATGTAAATGATGTAAGTTTAGCAGTTTCACTTTGGAAAAAAAGGTTACATTGCAATGTATTGAATTATCTAAGCCATTGAATATAATTCACAAATTTATGCATTAGGATAAAGGCACATTGGTGAATTATTAAAACATAAACATAGTGTATAACACAGAGTGCATGATAGGGAGGTAAGTGGGGAAGGGGAAGGGTGGGGGAAAGGGAACAAGGTGGCAATGGCAGGTAAGCCATCATATATGCATTACCCCAACATATCACTGCATTTATGTATGCAATGTTAGAGAGAGAGGTGTTCTACATTTAGAGAAAGGGAAAAAAAATAGAGAAGAAAAACTTCAGTAAGATGCCTGTTGTGTTGGAATGAAGGAAAGGAACCTGATCAGGAGAAACACTTGTAATCTGTTCATTTGCTATAATTAGTGAACATCAATGTGCAAATGCTCACATACACACAAACACACAAGCATGTGCGTAGGCACATACATATACACACATAAACAGGATTGGACAATGATCAGTCTTAAAGTGAGGGTGGAGGGAGGGGAATGAGAGAGGGAGGGAGGTAGGGGCTACAAAAAAAAAAAACAAGGCTGGGAGGGGGGGGGGGGGGGGGGGGGCTAGGGAGTAGAAGCTGGAGCTTGGAGAAGTTTGAGAGGAAGGGAGACAAGTGGCAGGACTGGGTAGTGGGGGAGGGAATAATGGAGTCAGAGCTAGGGTGGGATGGGAACGTTTCTTGTCTGTATGTGTGAAAGTATGAAGGTAGGGATGCACCCACAAACAACCCCTCCCCCAAACCCGGTACACCCCTACCCCACCCCATCCATGCTTACATACACACATCTGTGCATGCACGCACGTGCGCACGCACACACGCACACACACTAGTTCCCAGCAAACGCAGTACTGCAATGTGCAGGCAACAGTAGGCTTAATTCCCCCGCCTCCCTCTCCTCAAGCAGGCACCCTTACTTCCCACTACACCCACAACTCCTCCCCTTCCCCTCCGACATGAGTGAACCGTCTTTGACATCACCTTCAACGTTACATCTTGCTCTGTTTGGTGGATTGAAAAATGGAGAACGGGTAGACCTACCCCTGCTTCCCCTCTCCCACCACCTCTTCATTTCCTGCCACATCCACCCTTACCTCCTATCACACACCCGTTTCTCCTTCCCCCGCCCCCCCCCCCCCCCACCTGTTCCATACTGTCTAAAAGGGGGTAAGCCGTCTTTGAATTAATGTCAACATTAGATCATGCTCAGTTTGGCGGGCTTCATAAACCAGGAGCTGGTAGCACTTGAAGTCCTTTAGGCCTTTGATGCATTAAGGAACATGTGAGTAGTGGTCATCTCGACTTGAAATACACATGCAGGCGTGCGCACTCATGCATGCACGCACACATGCATGCAAGCATGCACGCACTTGCACGCACGCACACGTGCACGCACACACACACACACACATACACACACACATATACACACACACACATATACACACACACACACACACACACACACACACACACACACACACACAGAGTCAGATATCAAACATTTCCATTGCATGCTTTTGACCAACACAAAATAATTGTACTGGCATTCTGTGCCCAGCAAGAGAGTTAGATCAGCACGTCTTACACAGGTTCGATTCTTAGCCATAAAAGGAATGGGTTGATGAAAGAGACTAAAATTGTAAAAAATAACTAATTTTGCCCAGAAAAAAATCCAACTATAATCTGTTTTAATGTGGAAAAGGCATACATCTTTTTTTTGTATGTTTTTTTTTGCAAAAATTACTTTCACATTTTTTGATGAAACAGTTTGGGCCAAAATATGATTACTAGTAGTAGTATATATTTCTATAGATGTTTCCTTTTTACTCTGTCAAATTTTCCTAAAAACTGAAAACAGTTTTGTGCTAAAATTGTACATCTGGCAAGCGACCCAAGCAGTATATATGCAGATATACTGTTTTGTAAAAAAAAAAAAAAAAAAAGAAGAAAAAAAATCTTTGTAATGTTAAAAACCAAGCATCACTCTGAACTTTTTCAATATTAGAGATATAAAAAAAGAAATTACAAGGAGATTTTTATTGAAGCATATATTTATTTAAAAAAAAAAAACAACATATATTTGGAGATATACCATCTTGGCTCTGAACCATGGATTAGTTACAGTGCCAAACTATAGAATTTTTAAATTAAAAACAAAATTTTATAAAATCCTCATTCAGGTGGGATTTTTTTTTGTCATTTCAGTGGTATTTCTTCTTTTTTTTGTATAGCCTTACAGGACTTTTATATATCGCTATGTTAGTTTGGAGAAAAAAAAAAGGACTAATGCAGAATAGCTTGACACTTTCAGACTGTGTTATGTTGACTGATATGGTTTTTCCTTTCATTTCATTATTCATTTGTCTTTATTTTCATCCGTTCTGTCACCCTTTTATGTTTTCTTCTTTCCTTCCTTTGTTTCTGATTGTCTTTAATTTTCTTGGCAGATTAAAAAAGTCGCATGACACTTTCATGGTTGCAGAAACAGAGGGATTCCGAAAATCTCTGAGGAGGAGCTTCAAAGCTGTAAAGCGCTTTTTTAAAGGGTAATGTGTGTTGTATGCTCTGTTTCATTTTGTTGATGTCTTGTTTTCCTTTCCCTGTCAGTGAGATCATCATTTATTATTTGTTTTTATTTATTTATTTATTTTGCTGTCTCACACCCTGTGCCACCACAGTGGCACTGCACCCACACCGCTCCTCCCTGCCCATGGCCACTGCCTGGGCCTGTCACGCCATAGGCTGGCACTGGCAACCGACAGAGAGCAGTCAGTGTCAAGTTGTCATGATTCAACCCACCAGAGGAGACACTGCACTGTTGCCAAGTCACTTTGGTGGTGTTCAGTGGTGGCTGTTTTGATCCAGTGTATGAAGGACACAGCCTAAAAGTCCCCCACTGATAACAGTAATTGCCTAGTTGCGGAATAAGTGTGAGTGCACTCTCCCTCTGGAGGATGCCACCATGTCCGTTCAGCGACAGTCCCCATAAACGTGCCAATATTGATGACCCTGACAGAATCTCACCAAGGGCATAGACATGGAGGGGAAATCCAGACTGAGGTCACCATGAGGGCAAAGCATGAAGGACCACAGAACTTGAGATTCCTTTTTTGATTCTGATCGATGAGGATGGTGAAGAAATGCTGCTGATTTCTATTCTAGTCTGAAACAGCATGATAGGGTTATACACTACGTTTACTTTCGTAATATATTTCAACATCAATCAGGACCAAGAGATACAAACACCTGCAGTGTTGGTCAGTAAATTTGAGCAACACTCTTGGAGAGGTTTCTTATAGTGGATGAAACTCGTTTGTGTGGTCCCAGTCTTCAGTTGAGCCCATAGCAAACTCAGCTGTGGGTAGGAACAGGTCAGGGCAGGAAAATTTTTACACTACTACTCATTCTGGCTTCTCTGTACACAACTGTTCACATGCTTATCTTGTGGCGGCCTCAGTAAAGAGAGTCCCCAAGGAATGGTCCATATCAGGTCACCATGAGACAGCCACTAGAGGAGAGGCTGTAGTGGTGTTCAGTTGAGCCATTTCTGATCCAGCATGGCCAACACAGTGGCTGCTGAGCCCTCTGCTTATGACAGTTATTGCTTAGCCACAGAACCAGTATGAATTAACTTCAGACAGTGTGACCATGTCCATCCAATGACAGTTCTCATGAGTTTGCAGATGCCAAAGACTTTGACATGGGACCCACCTCAGATGTGGGTGGGGAAATGAAATAAAAACTGACTTCATACTGTCAAAGTAAGACATGTCCACAAAATGGTGAGATTAATGCTCTGTCTCTGGATAATGTCAGCCTAAGCTTTTCAAACCTCAGTCAGCTGACGGAATTTCATGTCTGTATGCTGACAGAAACTTTACCATGATCCAAAAATTCACGTATACTAAATTCTTATGCTCAGATTTTTTTTTTACCTGTTTCAGTGGGACACCTAAAAGTGTATATCATCAAGGATAAATGAAATGTGAGTTATTCATAACTTATCATCGTCACTGTTACAAATGATAGTCCTTCTCTTTATCTGAACTGAACAGATCTGCCAGTATGGGGTTGTTTACATCCACCGCTGTGAGTTTGATGTCACCAACTGCATTGACATTTCGTCCCCACTGTGTTGATCTTACAGCTCTCCCTGCAAAATCTACACAGCTTGATAGTGCATGAAAAGATGTTGAACAGGAACCCGATACACCCTGACAGCAAATCTCAGACTTCAAGGTCAGACTGAAGTGAAAACTGTGCTGTCACATCTGCTATAGAATGCACACACAGCAAAAGTTAAACCCTGTTTAGATTCACAAAAGAGAGAGCTTTTAAGGAAAGTGACTTTCAATTTGAACTGGCTACATTTTCCAGTATACATGACGTAAGAGAAAGAGCATTTTAACAGCATATACTCTGTACTTTGGCACAGCAAAGTGACCTGAACTGAGTGCATATATATATTTTGTATGGGTACATAGGTTGCTAAAGGTTGAGGACAAAGTTAACAGTTGAGAGTCTGATTGGAAATGTGAGAAAACCACATCATCAGATTAGTCTTCAATCATGTTTCGGGGCACTTGAATGTAAGACTATGGAGAAAGGTGCTGTCTGTCAATCTGTCCACGAGGTAATTCAGAAGGAATGGGGTTGATCATTATCAAATGCTTGAGGGTTGTTTGGTCATTAAAGTTTCAGGCAGATGGCAAGGAGCTGAATCACTTTGATTTTTTTTTTAATAAAAAAGCTTCAGGCTTTTAATGTTCATGCTTCAATTAGTTAGCAAACAATGATGAATGAAATGGGATCTGGCGGGATAATGATAACAAGCCATATATCAGGCACATGAAAAAAAAATCATTTGTTTAAAAACATTCATTGCTGCTAAGGTTTGAAATGATTACAAAAGACAATATTGATTATCTAAATCGGAATATAAGATATATAAGGCAGAGGATAATCAGTGCATGCTAAAAAAACCAAAAGAGACAAAAAGAAGTAGAAGCGTTGTTCTTGATGTTATCTGTTCTCTCTTCTGTGCTGTTTTTTTTCCTTCATGAACGTCTGAGTTTTGGTCGCCTCAGTTCACTTCCTGAGAGAGAAAACCAGATAAATATTTCCACAATGAATACAATATTTTGTTTATGTTATTATTCTTTTTTTGTTGATCATCACAGATTACACAATGTTCACTAATCATCACAAATTACACAATGTTCACTGATCATCACAAATTACACAATGTTCACTGATCATCACAAATTACACAATGTTCACTGATCATCACAAATTATACAATGTTCACTGATCATCACAAATTGCACAATGTTCACTGATCATCACAAATTACGCAATGTTCATTGATCATCACAGATTACACAATGCTTACTGATCATAAGTGACTTTAATCTTGGTCACTGTGTCTTTCTGAAGGGAAGAGAAAACACTTGCCAGATGACAGTCTTGAGATCTGCATATTGACTGATTTTGTATTTTAACCTGCCCAGATATTTTATCGTTACCTGGGCCTGAATCTGGCCATTGCTTTTAACTTTTTGAATATCATGTGTGACTCCTTGTTGCCAAATTTTGCTCCAGGGGCCAACAGGCTGAATCGCACTTTATTTTTATTTTCATTTCATTTTATTTTACTTTTTACATGTGCGCTGGTGACCTGCTCATTTTTTGAGTGAACCAGTATTTTAGGAAGAAGAAGAAGAAGAAGAGAAGAATATCTGAAGAAAGGGTTGGAAAATGGGATCTCTCTTATGATGTGTTCTGTGACTCACCAGCCCTGTGCTGAAGTCAGTGTACACTGGTTTAGACTTTGTCTTTTTGGATAATTTTCATTCTGTCTTCGTAGTTCAAGCTCAAGTTGAATTGAGAGTTTCAGTGAACTGGTTAGTTTTTAATCTTTAGTTGTGTGTGTGTGTGTGTGTGTGTGTGTGTGTGTGTGTGTGTGTGTGTGTGTGTGTGTGTGTGTGCGTGCGCATGTGCGCTGTAACCTTTCTTGCAATTCATGCAGTTTGTTGTGGCATTTACCTTTTTGAACAACTTTAGCAAAGGAACAAATGGAGATAGTATAGATAAATAGCAAGCTTTCTTTGTCTTGTCATACCATTTATCATACTGCATTCTTTCAGGTCTGTCAAACTCCCATTCTTGTTGCTTTGTGTGCATAGGTGAGAACCTTGAGTAGAATGTGTGTGTGGAAGAGGGGATGTTTGATGCATGGGCAATAAACTGCTTCTTGGGAAAGTTTATACCATAGATATTGAAATTGAATGAAGTTCAACTTTTTTTTTTTTATTCGGTTTTCAGGTCAGGTGACCAAAAGATAGCAGATGACCCAGAATCAACATTCCAGTCTGAAACACCACCACCTCAGGCTTCCACGGAGTTTGTCTTTGCAGATGCTGATGTTTACGATTTCACTCATGAGAAGCGTGGACGAGCGATCATCATCAACAATGAGAAGTTCGGGTCCCATCGGGATTTGACAGTCGTCCAGGATCAAAGTCTGATGAAGACTCGTTGAAAGACCTGTTCAAGCACCTGGGGTTTGATGTCAAGTGTTACAATGATCTCACAGCCATGGAGATCAAGATGGCTCTGGAGAAAGGTAGACGCTGGTGACCAGATTTTATTTTTTAGTATCCCAGGATGTGAATTCTTTTTTAAGCTTGTGTGAACTCCAGTCCAAGAAAGTACATGACCATGATCTTTACCATCTAGCGATTTGCGGTTGTTTCATGTAAACCAAGAACCGCCTGGTTTGGTCCTCTGATAGTCTTGCTTTGCAGAGCTGCCAAGGGCAAAGGTTTTGGCGTTGCATGCTATGGTTTCATTGACTGTGTTACACTGCTACACTTTGTGACAAAATGTTACACCAAAACAAACAAACAAAAAAAAACTGGAAGAAAAAAGTTTCACCGAATTAGTGTCAGCTGTAAAGTAACTGAGACAACGTAGATCTTTAGAGTTTAGATTTATTTTATCAAAAAATGGCCGGCTTCAATAAGGAGAGGAAGAAAAAAGGAAAAGGAAAATCTCTGAAGGCGACTGGAATTTTGCTGCTGTATCATTTGGTTTCGTTGCTGGCATTTGGATGTGTTTTTTTTTTTGGTCAAGTCAGAACCACACGATGATCTCCAGGAATTTCCTCATTAGTCCACCATTATGTAATGGACAGAAAGACAAAATGTTCATTCTAATGCATCAGACTCTGTCTTGTCACATGAATGAAAAATAAAAACATTGTTAATTGAGCTGGAACACGAAATAAACTCTGTCACACTGTATTATCTAAATAGTAACGATCAAATTCAGAATTGATTAAGGCTCTTGTCTACTTAGATTTTGTTGACATAAGAAAATGTGAGTGGACTTTAAACCTGTCTGCAGCATGCAGTTTTTACAAAAAGATGTTGTGACAAAATTTCTGTAACAAGCCTGTGTTATTAATGCCACAAACATGTGGAAAGATGACCTTGGCAATGAATTTTGCCATGAGCACAGTGTACAACACACTCCTTCTTGAGAATGATTGATTCACAGTATTTGAAAATCATAAAAGCAAACAATGAATTGAAAAGAAACAAGTTTGAGTGTGGGCTTGTAGACACTATATCCAAAAGTATTTTTCCTTTCCCATTTAAAATCAACAAAAACAAATAACCAGGAAACAATTTGTTTTTGAGATTCAATAAAAATGGAGCCAGAAATCAGACAGCAGTGAAGGATGATATGTATGAATTCAGCAGAAGTCCTGATTTCAATTGATGTCAGTAACTGCCACTCACATGGACAAAAAAGTGACAGCATGAATTGCTTAAATCAACGACGAATGCATTCTTTGAATAGTGGCTTGCTCTTCAAGTTTATGCCACAGCATAAAGTATGAAACATTCTGCCTTCATCTTATTCAAGCCAGGGGAACAATGCTGACCAGTGTGTTAAATAAATCTCTTTGCTTTTTTGCGATGGAGCTGGTGGATGATAGTTTCATTTGGACTACTGCTTTCGATTGCTGATTCCAAGTTTGTGCACCGAAAAGCAAAGAGCTTGTGTTCAGTGGCAAAACTGCCCACCACGTTTATGACCATATACACCTACTGCATTGTAGATATGCAGCCCACAACCATCCTGGGCACAGCTGCCTGTATACAGCAAGTCACTCTCCCAGACTTTTTATACTCATGAGACAGAAATAGAACAGCTGACAACGACCAAGCAGACGATGACCAAGCAGACGACCCTAGCAGATCAAGATTTAGTAGTGTTGTAATGCGTCCTGGACCTGTTCATTTCTGTCTAAATGCGTTCTAGAATCCCCTCTGAAATTGTTCCTGCTTCTCATGCATACATGATGAAAGCATGCATTAAAAGAGGAGCCCTGTGAGCAATGTGAAGAGAAAGTTAACGGTTATTGATAATGCCATCGTATGAACGTCAGGTTACACAGACCTCTCATGATGCAAACCCACCCCTTATACAAGAGAGAGAGAGAGGGAGGGGGGCGGGATGTCATGAAGGGATTGACAATAATGTTGACAGTAGCTCTGAAAAACGACAAGAACTCCATACTAGTTAGTCCTGTCAAAAATCTTATCAATAGATCATGGTAGCATGATTTCTGTCAGTACAGACTCACTTTAAAAACAATATTTTAGCTGTCTATGGCAATCACTGCACTTAACCTGATAATGATTTATCTTCAGACAATTTTTGGGGGTGGGGGGGGGGGTGGGCAGTCCCCACTTATTCCATCGTTGGTGGCCATATGTATGATGGAAAAAAAAAAACTTGTGTTTTTTCCCGCTTACTCCATCATTGGTAGTCACATGTATGATAAAAACAAGATGCAAAACATATAAATGTGCTCCCAGTTTATCTTGAATAAACATTTGGGGGGGGGGGGGGAGGGAGGGGGGGGGGAGGGGGGGGCTGAAAAATGTCACAATCAAACATGAGTCATACTTTATTTGATGTCTCTCAAAACGTAATTTTCTAACGCATCATCATTACTGAACGTCATATCCTCCAAAAGATCAGCTGAGATATTCCATATGGAAGAAAAACCATTTGGGGCTGTTATAGCTGTTAGTAATGACTATTCTGGTTACAAAAAAAACATGGGGCATCATCCGTGACCCATAATGAACATACCTACAAATTTTCAGAAAGATTGGCCCAGAAGTTTTGTCTGGAGCGAGTGGAACACATTTTGACCACGGACAGACAGACACACAGACAGACAGTATTTCTTCGTTCCCATTCTAAAGTACTCCCTGTTCTATAAGAACTGGGAGTACAAAAATATCTTGTGACTTCCCCCATCTATCATTGGTGGTCATGTGTATGATAAAAAAAGAACTTGCAAAACCAGTAATGTTTTCAAGTTCCATTGGTTTATTGATGTTTCAGTATTTGCTCTGTCCAGAGGCTCGTGTGTATGATCACCACAACGCAGACTGCTTGGCGGTGGCCATCTTATCCCATGGTGACTCTGAGATCCTGGAGAAGGCCTGGGGCTACACCCAGCACAAAGCCCATATGCACGACGACAAGGTCAGGCGAGACCCTCATTTTTGTGTGGACGGTTCTTACATATCGACAGCCTCCATCATCCGCACGTTCCAAGATCAGCGCTGCCCGGGCCTTCAGGGGAAACCTCGTCTGTTTTTTCTCCAGGTGAAAACATAGTAACAGAGCTACAGTCTGCATTAGTTGCATGTAGAATGAAGTGAAGTGCAGTAAAGAGTGTATTAAAAAGTCATGGACTGGATGGAAAAGAAGTGCTATGAAAATAGAAGAATAAAAATGTCACTAAGCGGATGTAGAAGAAGCAAAATGACAGAAAATGTAGTAAAGAATGTTACCAACTGGATGCAAAAGAAATGCAGTAACAATAAGTAGGCATGCCACCAACCGGATGTAAAAGAAGTATAATAACAATAACTAGACAAATGTCACTAAATGGATGTAAAGAAGTACTGTAATATTTATACAATTGGAACAAAATGTTTTCAAGTGGATGTAAAACACTAACATTAAAACAGAAATCACCAACTTGATGTAAAATAAAGTTCTATATATATATATATATATAAAAAAAATTCCAGCTGGATATAAAATAATGTTTTAAACAGAAATCACCAACTTGATGTTAAATAGGTACAATATGTAGGGAAAAGAATGTCACCAGTGACATATAAAACAAGTGTAACAGCACTAGGCATAGTGAAGAACATTACAAATTTACTCTTTTTCAATATAGGTAGTAGTAGTGCAGGGATTAAGTTATTCATACAAGTATGCCATATAATTTTTCAGATGATTTTAAAGAGAAACAGTGAGGACTGAAGGAAGAATACAATAAATTGAAATCTGTTTCCTGTTACCCTTTACACTGGTTATTTAACAACATACTATTAACTATGTTGTCTGGTGAATTAGCAGAAGGAAAGTTTGAAAAAAAAAAAAAGTTACATTTGTATAATGTACATAACTTTTCAACAGTTAGTATTTGAACATAACATGCAGAATAAGAATTGTAAGTATTTGAATAAAGAATAATATAAAACAGAACTGGTGTGCATGTGAGTGTTTGATTAGGTGCTTACCCGTCTAGAATGTGAAAATGACAGGTGAAAACAGGTGGCACATCCTGCTTGTCATTCTCAAGAGGTTTTTTTTTTCACAAATAATCCAATCAATGATGTTCCACACTATATCCAGAGATAAGTTACAGCCTTTTTCAAAGGGAAGTCAGTGTGGATTATACCTGTCTTCCATGCGAGTAATCTAGGTAAGAACAAATAAGGTTCAGTTCAGTTTTCACATTGAAATCATGTACTGATAATACACACACACACACACACACACACACACACACACACACACACACAAAATGGTCACTCTCAACAAATGTAATAGTTTGCCCATACTGTCGTCATTTACGTTTGAAAGGTTTAGGATCATCAGGAAGCACTGCAGTGAATTTTTTCTTCCCCACTAAATGGCATTTGAGATTCCCCTCACCCTTAGGTACCTACCCAGTCATTGTCGCTGTTGATCCCAAAATCACGATTACATGGTGCTTGATCTAAATCAAAACTATCACCCACCACACCAGTTCATTAAAAATGTCCATAACTTCATCCCCTGCTTTTTCCACAAGAAATTCAGCTAAAACATCTTCAAACAAGTCAAAATTGTATGACGTTCTCTTTTGGGTGCGGCCATTTTTGTTTGCCAGACGAGTCGAGTTGCACCATGCATTAAAAGCTGCTACTGACCATAAACTAAGCTAAAACACTGAAAATCCATGTTCCGGGCTCGCTCAGTCATTCATGTAAATTAGTTTCTCACTTAGCCATAGTTTTGTATCTGTGTGTCAGTGAAACTAGGCTTGCAAGGCTCACCCTACAGTGCGATGTATGTCACGACAACAGTGACGGCCATGACGTAGTGGTGTGACTTGCATTGTGACAACCAGCGTAAGGGTTAATCTTCTGTATTCACCTAAGCTAGGAAGTATAGGTATGTCATGGTGATGACATGTGAACAAAAATAGTGGATATAACAAAAAGGTAAAATAAATAGATGTCATTTTGCCCTCTTTTGTGGTCATGCTCTTGGCATGCGATACGTATGTATTTACATATACAAGAACACACAAATGTCCCCCTCTCGATTTGTTCCAACCCTTCTTTCTTTCGTTCCTCCTCTACCCGAACTCTTTAATTTCCAGCAAGCTACAGTACAAGTGCGTATTATTGCCATGTGTGTGTGTGTGTGTGTGTGTGTGTGTGTGTGTGTGTTCCTTACAATGCACAACTGGGAGTACTTTATGCAACATTTTGCAGTTTGACATATAGATTTTCACACAGAGGATCCTCAGGACGCACATTCTCGTTGTTGCGAGTATGAATCTTCTGTAACTTGGTTCGAAGTCTGAAGTTGTGAATGTTTCAGGAGACGTCATGATTCAGTTCTGTTGATGAATGCAGTCAAATTCTGATTTGAATTTGTGTAGTGTTTGCACTGCCGACTTCCCTTCTCTCATTGGACAACAAAGGTGACAGTAGTTCAGATGAGACAGATTCTTACATAAAAAGGTCAGTTTAGCTGTGCAGTATGTGCAGGTTTGCTGACATGTAAATGTATCACTGATGCAAAGTGATTAAAAGCATAAGCGAAAGAAAAAAAGGGGGAAGTGGGAATGAACTAGTCTGAATAGATGTAGGTTATTCGAAAACCTTGAAAAATGTTGTGGTAGGGTTTTGGGATACCTGTAAAAGTGACCACTAGTTGGTGGGATAAAAGCTTTAAGCTGCTGTCAGTTTTTGTGGGCCAGATGCATTCATTATTTTATCATTTATTCCTCTCTTTATCATAATATTAGCGTGATTTTATGCAGTCCTGTCAGGCTTTTGGTGTAGCATGCTATGATTTCGTTCACAGTGCTATGCTGCTACACTTTATTATGAAATGGAGTGCGAACCCCCCCCCCCCACAAAAATTACAGAATGATTTTTGAAAAGCACTTCTTGGACTTGGCAGTGACTTAAAATGGAACTGAAACAATGAAATACTGGCAGACTTGTTTTGTTAGGAAATGGCCAAACTCAGTGAAGAGAGGAACAAAAAGCGAATATTCAGATGATCAAGATTTTCCCGCCTAATTGATTGATTTCCTTGTCAGCCATTTTGATTTTTTGTAAGTCAAGGCAAAAGTGCATAAAACTTCATGATATTTCCATCTTCTTTGTCCATCATCATGTCAGAGTGTGAAGTGAAGATTGACTGAAAGTGTTCTGGTGATATTGCATGTGAAGGGCTGTGCTGAAATGTGGAATGCTACACGTGAAATGTTAAATGCAACACTTTGTGCTGCTGAAGCATTGTCAGCTCTGTGATACAGAGATGCTGTTGTGGACAAATGTAAGTGTGTTGTCACAGATGATAGGCTGATACGGTACTGACACCTACATCAGATAGAATCATTTTGCCTGAAAACATGTAAATATTATTTATGTCAATTTTTTTAACAAAGAAGAAAATCAAAAACAAAAACACCAATTTGAGACTGCAAAGAAGCTACTATGATTCAATCCTGACCGGCTTGTTACCTAAGGTTCAGTTCTCTTTGGGCTTTAATGGAAACACTAGCACCACATAATGCGTGTCTGAGAATGCTGCTTTAATGTCTTGACCAACGCTGCAGGTGTTTTTGTATGTTTCAGGTTTGAATTACCCTGGAATATGTTATGAGTGTATTGTAAGTATAGGATACAGGGTAGTGTATTGTAAGTATGGGATGCAGGATAATGTTATTATAAGTTTAGGATACAGTGTAATGTATTGTAAGCTTAGGATACAGTGTATTGTAAGTTCAGGACACAGTGTAATGTATTGTAAGTTCAGGATACAGTGTAATGTATAGTAAGTGCAGGATACAGTGTAATGTATTGTAAGTACAGGATACAGTGTAATATATTGTAAGTACAGGATACAGTGTAATGTATTGTAAGTACAGGATACAGTGTAATGTATTGTAAGTTCAGGATACAGTGTAATATGTTGTAAGTTCAGGATACAGGGTAGTTTATTGTAAGTATGGGATACAGGGTAATGTATTTTAAGTTTAGGATACAGCGTAATGAATTTCAAGTTTAGGATACAGTGTAATGTATTGTAAGTATAGGATACAGTGTAATGAATTATAAGTATAGGATACAGCGTAAGGTATTGTAAGTATAGGATACAGTGTAATGTATTGTAAGTACAGGATACAGTGTAATGTATTATAAGTATAGGATACAGCGTAAGGTATTGTAAGTTTAGGATACAGTGTAATGTATTGTAAGTATAGGATGCAGTGTAATGTATAGTAAATATAGGATGCAGTTTAATGTATTGTAAGTATAGGATACAGTGTAATGTATTGTAAGTACAGGATACAGTGTAATGTATTGTAAGTACAGGATACAGTATAATTTATTGCGAGTTCAGGATACAGTGTAATGTATTGTAAGTACAGGATACAGTGTAATGTATTGTAAGTACAGGATACAGGGTAATGTATTGTAAGTATAGGATACAGAGTAATGTATTGTAAGTATAGGATACAGTGTAAGGTATTGTAAGGTATTGTAAGTACAAGATACAGTGTAATGTAATGTAAGTATAGGATACAGGGCAGTGTATTGCAAGTACAGGATACAGGGCAATGTATTGTAAGTATGGGATACGGGGCAGTGTATTGTAAGTATAGGGTACAGGGTAATGTATTGTAAGTATAGGACACAGGGCAAGGTATTATAAGTATAGGGTACAGGGTAATGTATTGTAAGTATAGGACACACAGGGCAAGGTATTTTGAGTATGGGATACAGGGCAGTGTATTGTAAGTATAAGACACAGGGCAATGTATTGTAAGTATAGGATACAGGGTAATGTATTGTAAGTTTAGGATACAGGGTAATGTAGTCTCTGATCAGACTGGAACTGACAGCATCATCTTCACCATCCTCATCCTCATCGATCAGCATTAAACTTTAAAACAAAAAAAAAAGACTCAAGAGTCTGTGGCCCTTCATGCCTTCCTCTCTCATGGTGACCTTAGTTTTGATTTCCTCTCCATGCGTCTGAATTTGGTGGGTTCGTATTGAAGTCATGAGTATCAGCAAGGTGCTGCTTACTCACGTTGGCTTCATGAACAAACAATCATTTTTTTCCAGGAAGGGCTTTGCTGATGGCATCCTGCTTATGGTGGATCAGAACAGGCACCACTGGCCCACACCCCTTCAGTGACTTGACAGCAGTGCAGTGTCCCCTGTGAGGAGTTGCCTTAGGGCAGCTTGATATTGACTGCTATGTGTGGAATGCCCAAGGCAAGGATGCAGCAAGGCTAGCTTGGCTGTGGCTGGGAATGGGAAGATGGAATTAGAGCTTGGGGGTTGGGGGGTAATGTCATTAAAGTGGTGCAGAGAATGAGACAGCTAAACATCAATATCTCTTTCTTTCATGCCAAACTTATTTTTAAAATTTCATTTTTTTTTTTTTTTTGTCCATCAGGCATGCCGGGGAGGTCATTACGATGATGGTGTTGAAGTCCACGTGGTCCGTGATAGGGTCGTGCCTTCTGATGACGACAGTCATGACTATGCTGGTGAAATAGAGGAGACTGATACGAGGGCTTTCCATCTGCATCACAGGAGACACGTCATCTCCCCTGCGCCCATTTTTAAGGATTTTCTGGTCATGTATGCCACACTCCAGGTAAATCCGGAGGGTCAGATGGTAGAATGATTATAGTGAATGTGTTGTCTGAGGTAGAATGATAATAGTGAATGTGTTGGGTCTGAGGTAGAATGATAATAGTGAATGTGTTGAGTCTGAGGTGTGTGTGATTTCCTTTCACAGGAAGCGTGATGATTAGTGATTGGGTCTATGGCACAGGCTACCTGCCTGTGTGCCAAAGTTCTGGGAAAATCTGTTGTTCTGTCTGTTCAGTTGAGTATGCAGCATAAATATAGTAGGTTTAACACGTAAAAGATGAAACAAGCTTGGACAATTTATAGAATTTGCTTTTATTTTATGCTTAAATCTATGCACAATATCAAAAAAAGAAGAAAAAGAATGATAAGAGGAGGGGAGAGAAGTGGAATTGGAGGCGGGGGAGACTGAAGGAAGAAATGCATATCTGTGCAAATAATTGAATTATCCCCACTTGGCATGGAACATGGCCACAGTATCAGGATTACATCATTAACAACAAAACAGGGAGAGCAGGGAGCTAATCATGGCTCCAGTGCCGTTGGGTCTTTAGAGTGTTTCAGTGAGCTGACTTCAGTGGCACAAAGTAAAGAGCGGTAAGAACATGCATAGATCTTTCTTCCCTTTTCTTGCAGGTCTTCTAGAAAATGAGCCACATGTTCAGTTTCAGTGGCCACATGGAAAATTCTGATCTGACTGCCCATTTGGCAAAGGCCTTCCATTTGTTGTCTTACACACTTGTTCAGCCATGATCTTTTTCAAGCCATGCATGGAGGGCAAAATCATCTCTCTGTAGAGAGGTATCCCGTGATATGTAACAGGTGTGGAGAGAGTGGGACACTGGTCTGCATACTATTTCATTGATCTGGGCTGAGACAGCAGGTCCAGTCTCACAAGGAGGAAGTAGAAAAGTGTACAAGCAGACTGATCAGGAGGTTGGTCCAGCGCTTTGTTTTTAGGGGAAACTTGAAGATTACTTGGCACTTCTCTCTTAGGACGGCGGCTGGAATGAGGGGAGAGGGTGGAAATGCACAGGCACACATTCCATCCCATGAGATCACCAGAGCATCCACAGTGAAAGTTGAGGGATATTGAACAAGAGGTACAGAGACAGGAAGCTGGCTGTTCCATCTGGAAGTCAGTGTGAAGGGTTTCCAGGAATTGCATCCTTTCTGAGGGGAGAACCTGGGCCTTCCGGGAGTTTGCCAGGGTGTTCAGCTTGCCAGGGATATGTCTTAATATAGGAGAGATCTTCACAGATTGGCAAACAGGTGAAGAGACATTGCTAAGTTGTTAACCCTTGTAGCGCTGAATAAACCTGAGAGTTAACACTGAGCAGTGCAGTTTTGAAGCAGGGTGATGTCAAACAACTCTTATTGGTAGTATGCGTAACTGAACTGATCATATAAAGTCATACATCACTGGAAAGCTCAGACAATGAGCTTTTGCATAAATGAGATTTCATCATAATTTATGATAAGTGTATTGGCAAAAAAAAAAAAAAAAAAATAACAACAACCAGGTGTGTGACAAAATAAAAGAATATGAGCAATTTGCTCGCTGTTTTGGAATCTTTGATGTTGAATGGAATATGAATTGTATGAAAAAGGTATCGGCAAGACTGTCCAAAGATATCTGGATATAGTGGCATGAACAGAACTGTCCAGTACTGGCACAGGTAACTGGCATAATTACAGGTAAGTCAGTTTTTGAGGAAAAAAAAAAGTATCAACTATCTTTCACCTTCTAGCGATTTGTTTCAACAGCCATTGTTTCAAAGCCACTTTCAGTCAACAAAGAAACCCTGAAAAAGTCCAAAAGATCTGTTTCGAAGTCACTTTCAGTCAAAAAAAAAAACTGAAAAAGTCTGAAAGATTGGCACCCTCGGGTAGAGGAGTAGCACAACCAGCAGCACCTTCAAAGTTAAGACTGGTCAAATCGTGATCTCCTTCCACCCAATTCTCCTTCGAGAATGGCACAGTTCTTATCTCATCATCACTGTCGTTATTTAAATTTTCTATATCAGATTACTCAAATTCCTCCCTACTGTCACTATCCTCGAAAAGTTCCTTGAAATCTTCTTCAAATTCGGGCAGAAAGTTTTGCTGCCATCACGCTGAGCAGAGGGGTAGACGACCGACACGACTGGTCAAAAAAAAAAGAAAATCAACCCTCTTAGCCAATAAAAATTCGCTGTGTTTGCATGTGCAGAGGGAAATTAAAAACCCTTTCGGTGAAACTGGTCTCGCAGGATGTTCGTTTCTCGATCTTTTGAAGTCATAATAACTCGGGACTTAGGTCACCTACGTCAACCCGGAGTGCTCCAGGTTTTGCCATTCAGTCTAGGGGAGGTAATACCAGAATGGTCCAGGAATAGCACTACCAGGGTTAAAAGCCGTAGAACAAGTCCCGTCTTAGTTCTTTAAATAAGTCTCCACGGTGGAGCTGTCTGTGCATACTGTAACAGTCTTGCCTTCCACAGTCTGTGAGCATTCACTAAAGCAAGGAAGACTGCTCTCTCGGTTTGAGGACATTTATAAGGTCTGTCACCTCCTACTGTGACCAAGTACCACTGGTCTCCAGGAAGAGGGTATAAAGATGTGCATCCCAGCCAGACTTGTTTGTGCTGGCACAAATGGCGTGGAACATTGGAAGAAGTAGTGGATTCCTTGAACTCAGCCATGCTAGGTCAAGCCAGTGCTGAAGGGTGGACACAAAAAGCCTGGGTCATAGGTAGAAGGACGTCCCAACACAACTGATCTCAAGCTTGGCTTAGAGCCCACTGAAGGGGATGAAGATAGAGATGACCCAGAAGGATGAGCTCGGCTGCTGTGAAGGCTGATCAGTTAATGTCTGGAGACTGTGAGATAATGCAGACTCAGGTTGAACAAGAGACTGAGCAAAGGATTGGATCATTTTTGATATGGCATGGCATCTGGAAGACAAACCGGAATTTGAGCCATCACGAAATGCATGCATAGATAACAAAATCCTAGGAAGGGACCCTGTTCTGACGGAGTCCACTGGGAACCCCAGATTAGAGTCTGCTTGGGAGTCGCTAGATCACTGTCAGGAATGTCTGGATCCTGTGATTCTTTTCTTTCTAAGGTCATTCAGACAGTCAGACAGTTCAAAGATATTGAATAGGTGCTCTGTCTCACTGCAGATATAGTCATGTCCATCAACCCTAGTGAACACCCAGGGACTGAGAGACAGACCAAAAGGGAGGGCTCTGAAAGAAAAGAGACTCTGATGAAAGGCAAACCGAAGGCACTTCTGGAACAATTCATGAATGGGAATGTGAAAATAGGTGGCCAAGAGGCTGAGGCTTACAGATGAGCTTCTGGGAAGAGTGGAAGTGTGCAGCTTTCAGACTGTCGATGGAAAACCTCATTAGAGAAAGAAAGAAAAGATTCCGCTGAGGACAATCATGGGCCTCCACTTGCCATTCTTCCGGTGAATGAGGAACAGAATGGCAACAAATCCAGGAGGAGAAGGTGGAAGGACCTCTGAAATTGCACCCTCTCAAAGAAGAGAAAGATATGAATGAGGGCATTTGCCGGATTTGAAGAGACATAGGTCCAAACAAAGGTAGACGTCAGAAGGGGAGCAGTAGGAAAGGAAATCCTGAGTCCATCCTTTCTCACTTCAAGGACCCACTCGTCCAAAGTGAGCACCTCCTGTTGAGGAAGGAGCACTGAGAGATGATCTTCCATGGAAAGGTCTGTGGAGAGCCATCTACCCCAACCCCAAGATCAACCCTAAGTGGAGGAGCAGGTGGGGAGGAGGGGGTGGTGGTAGTGGTGGTGATGGTGGTTGTAGAGGGAGAAAGAAGGCTTGGGTCAGGAGGAGAGAGACCACTGGACTGAAAAAGGACAAGGGATCATGGGGAAAAGTGCTAGTCTCATGGAATTATTCTGACAGTTGGACAAAGTTTTGCTGAAGAAGGGCACTAACCAAGGAAGGAGGCTTGTTACAGAAATATCATTAGATCATCTTTGGAACAAAAAGGTGTGTACAAAAGCCAATCCCTTCAAACGATAAAGAGATGAGAAGACTCAAGCAAAGAAGACAAAGGCCACAGATGCTAAATATTTTGCAAGAAACAAAATCTTCTGCAAGTCGTTAGAGAAGATGTTATGTGGAAAATACAGTGCAGACAGATGATCAGTAGATCAGGAAAATGCTGAAATGCAGCTGGTTGAATTTTGCCCATTCTTGTCATAACCAAAAATGGGAAAATGCAGGACAGAATTAGTGCACCAAATGCACATAGTTGTGTGAGTGCCTTTGACAATAGCTCAACGTGCTTATCCTAGTTAGTGTCTTTGATGATAGGAAAACGATCCAAGTATATGGCCTGCGGATACCCAGAAAGGCAAACTGGGGATTGGCAGTAGCATGATTCAGGGCATCTAAAAACTGTGGTTCTCTTGTAGAAAAAGGAGATAAAGGAGTAACTTCGTCACACACAGTATCCTCAAAAGAAAGGATACCACAGCTGAAGCAAGAGAAAGTAAGGAATTTGGAAAAGCAGCTTCAAAATTATTATCACAACACTCATCTGTATCATCACCAACATCACCGTTGCCCGCATTCACATCTTACATACTTGAATAATCATGGTCACGGTCAGAGGGCACTCCGGTCTGGAATGCATAGTTTGCAGCAGGGACTTGCATTGACTCTCCTCTGAGCGTGAAACCGTCCAACCCTGAGCCTTGCTGAATGAAAGCAAGCTAGCACTCCTCTTCATTTACATAGCGCTGAGCTGGCATGGAGCAGTGAGGAGGAGGAGGGGGGGGGGGGAGAGTGAGGGTAGAGATGCTGGCCTGTCTCTGTGAATCTTGGGACGGTTCTGGAACCAGTGGAGCCAGGGGCCATGGACATCTCATGGAAAAGCTGGTGGACCATCTTGAAGGTTAGTGTGGATATCGAATTCGAGAAGAGACCGGGAGATCGCGCCAGTCCAGTTAGTTCTTGCAGGAGTTTGATGGTTCAAAAGGGGAACATTTGCACAGGAGATCAGGTCTCGCAAGTCAGCACCAAGGCACTACTTGTGGAAAGATGAATGGTAGAATATAGTTCAGAGGATGATGAAGTAGATGCCAAAATGCTTGACTGTGTTAACAGTTGCTATGGAGAGGCAGCAATAGAACGTGATATTGTGAGATTTATCAGCCAAAATTCCACCATCAGAAGTAAGGGACAAAGCATTTTCTCCGCCTGATGGAAAACCAAGCTTGAATGGAAGCTGTGAGGATCGATCAGCAACAGAAAAAATGAAGTTGGGACTTCAAAGGGCAGGGAGGGAGGGAGGGGTTAGGGGGAAGTGGGGGGAGCAGTAGAGAGGGGTGCAGGGTGAGGGGCAAGTCCTCTTGACAAGAAAAGGAGAAAACTGAGCTATTTTGCATAGGCTGCAATGAAGTGAACTCAGTGAACTGGTTCTGGAGGTGTGGTAAGCTCCAGGTTCTTCCAGTATTGTGTGTGTGTGTGTGTGTTTTGAGATCCAAATATTCTGGCTATGTTCCATGCCAAGAAGGGATAAGGCAAATGTATGGACCAGTTAGTATTAAAAAAAAAAGGGTTTGGCAGGGCAGAATGGTGTGTTGCATTTTTGAAGCCACACATCTGGGCACTACATAACAAGATAATTGTTAATGAATTCAGACGATAAGTTTAATGTTGGGTGTATGTCATAATATGTACATGCATTTTGTTCTTTCAACAGAACCAATAGACTTTAACACATATCAGTGTCAAGTAAATTCAGTGAAGAAAGTATTAAGATGCTGCTCGTGTCTATCTGCCTCAACTGCGAATGCTCAGACAAGCAGAAAATCCCAAAGCATACATCTTAGGGAGCGGGAATAGCTCAGTTGGTAGAGCACCAGACTCTTAATCTGGTGATCCTGGGGTTGCAGGTTCGAATCTCTGCAGGAATGTTTCGGTACAGAGGGATTTTTCCCTCGGAGTCAATATTGGTTCTGACTCCATTTCCCATACAGTCCTTCGAATGAGACTATAAACCGAGGTTCCATGTGTGAATGCATGCATAATTTCTTACACACAGTAAAATCCCATCACCAACTTTCAGAAGAGTAGTCCAGTTTGGCCGTTGGTATGGATGACACGTTACACATAGCATGCACCCTGCGTGAGAAATGGAAAGAATGAAGGAGTAAGAAATTGAGTGAACAATATTGAACAATATTGACTGGATGACACGGGAAATGACTGAATGAAGCGCCAGCTGGCAGCTCTTCAGTCGGCACTACCAGGTAAGCAGCCTGTTGAGTAAACGAGTGTGGATTGTAAAGCGCTTTAGAACTTGGTCTCTGACCGAGAATAGGCGCAATATAAGTATTCATTGTTGTCGTTGTCAGATCAAGCACATGTTCACATTTCCTCACAGTGACATACTTCCTACCAGAGCATTGACATCTCACAGTGCTGTAAGTAGGTGTTTTCAGGTGTCAGGTTTGCCATGTACTTCACTGTCTCACACCATGTAACACATGATGCAGTGTACACATTAACCACAGAATTGAAGTAACAGAGAAGTACTTTTCACTTGCAAAGCACACATACACTTTCATGAATCATATGATAATGATATGATAATGAATTCTATGAAGAGGGAAAGAAGGAAGTAGACACCTTCAAACCAGTGTGTATTGAAAATACAAACTTCGTTGTCCTTCAAGATAAGAGGTCATTGAGCTGCCCATGTGTTATGATTTATAAGGTTGCTCATAACTGAACATTTTGCTCATAACTGAGTCTGCTATCCATGATCTAGATCTAAGGGGAAAATCCCCATGTATCAAAATGGCACCATGATCATGAGTCCGGTGCTCCACTAAATGAGCTATTCCAGCCCCATAGGCATGCTGAATGAAATAGTTACTATTCAAATCAAGAATTCAAATACAGGTCAACCAACCACAAACAGATTTCCATCACCAGAGAGGTTGTCAGACAGTCCCAGTTTGCTCTCAGTTACAGGAAAGCTTTTATATGCTTGCTTCTCATCACATGAACCCAAATATTTCACAGAGCATGTCAAGAGATCCATTTATCTCTGTGAACCTGTAGTCACAGGGATATGCAGAACTCAGTGATCTTGGATCGCAGATTGTGCAATTCATAACAAACACACACACACACAAAAATAGCCAAGTTCCATATCTACAAGTGTAAAATGCAAAGAAACTTGCCAAATATTAATGCATTTAAAAGAACTCTGAAGCACAGGTATGATGTAATAAAATACTGTCATTCAGTGAGTGCATCTTTTGAAAAATTTAATAAAAAATGGATGATTTATAAGCCTCTTATAGACAGTGTTACTTAGGAAAAGCCAAGTCAGTCAGCTAATCGAATAGGTACTTAAAATCGAGTCATTAATAATGTTACTTGAAAACTGAAATGAGTATTACTATTACTGACAACTGGTGTTTTCGTGTTCAACCAAAAGTCAGATGCCTGAATTGGTGAATAGGTGTCTGTGAATGTGTGTGTGTGTGTGTGTTTTTTAAAGACTACTGAACTGCATGACCTTTAGAACTCAAGTGAACACCATACTTCCACGTGGAAATCAAGTTATATATATTGCTAAATGAATATATAAATGTTACAGCGTGTATGAGGAAGAGGGAATGGTGTAGAGTTGGAGGATGAGAAGAATTGAAAAGTATATGGATGAATGGCTGGTCAGAAAATTGAAAAAGCTGCGCCATTTCTTGATTGACTGGAGAGGAGATTGGTGTGTGTGTGTGTGTGTGTGTGTGTGTGTGTGTGTGTGTGTGTGTGAGGAATACCGTGTTTGGAGGGAAGGAAAAGAGGGGGGGGGGGGGAGGTGAGGAAAGAATACACATTTTTTTTTTTTGTATCATATACTATGTTGATATAATTCTGTATAGAGTAAAGATGAATATGGCGTGTGAAAGAAGGAATTGTGGAATGGAGGATGAGAAAATGATTAAAATGTAGGGGAAAAAGGGGGGAGGACAGGGAAAGAGAAAGGGAAAAGGAAAAAAAAAAGACGATCATTAATGAAAGAACAGGAGGAAGAAAGAAGGGGGAAAGAAAGGGGAAAAAAAAAAAAAAAACAAACCTCCTTTTAACTATTACATTTATTCTATTTTATTTTATTTTTTTTCTTCTTTCACTCATTCAAACGGAGTAATGCACAAAGAAAAATTGCCAGATTGTAACGATTGTATTTATTATTCATAACTACACATTTATATATTGGTATATGTACTAGACATGTTCACATCAAATTGTTAAATCCATGGCAAAAGATATAAGTGCGCGAGGAAAGGAAAGAATGAAGGAACTGTGGAGTGGAAGGATAAGAGAGGAGGAATAAAACATATTAAAAAAAGAAAAGAAAAAGGATTGTGCAATTGATATCAAAGACAAGGATCATCAAGATGATGTAATCAGACAATCAAGCTTCAAGATGTAAGGCTGTGTGTCAGTTGAGAGTGGTGTGTATGGGTTACAGGTCACTTTGCCTGGTGGAGATGCTCAGGACTGTGGTCAGTTGAGAGTGGTGTGTATGGTTACAGGTTACTTTGCCTGGCGGAGATACTCAGGACTGTGGTCAGTTGAGAGTGGTGTGTATGGTTACAGGTTACTTTGCCTGGCGGAGATACTCAGGACTGTGGTCAGTTGAGAGTGGTGTGTATGGTTACAGGTCACTTTGCCTGGCGGAGATGCTCAGGACTGTGGTCAGTTGAGAGTGGTGTGTATGGTTACAGGTCACTTTGCCTGGCGGAGATACTCAGGACTGTGGTCAGTTGAGAGTGGTGTGTATGGTTACAGGTCACTTTGCCTGGCGGAGATGCTCAGGACTGTGGTCAGTTGAGAGTGGTGTGTATGGTTACAGGTCACTTTGCCTGGCGGAGATGCTCAGGACTGTGGTCAGTTGAGAGTGGTGTGTATGGTTACAGGTCACTTTGCCTGGCGAGAGATGCTCAGGACTGTGGTCAGTTGAGAGTGGTGTTGATGGTTACAGGTCACTTTGCCTGGCGGAGATGCTCAGGACTGTGGTCAGTTGAGAGTGGTGTTGATGGTTACAGGTCACTTTGCTGGTGCAGATCCTCAGGACTGTGGTCAGTTCAGAGTGGTGTGTAGGGTTCCAGGTTACTTTGCCTGGTGCAGATCCTCAGGACCTAAGTCTGTGGTCAGTTGAGAGTGGTGTGTATGGTTACAGGTCACTTTGCCTGGCGGAGATCCTCAGGACTGTGGTCAGTTCAGAGTGGTGTGTAGGGTTACAGGTTACTTGCCTGGTGCAGATCCTCAGGACCTAAGTCTGTGGTCAGTTGAGAGTGGTGTGTATGGTTACAGGTCACTGGCGGAAATTGTCAGGATGTAAGGCTGTGGTCAGTTCACAGTGGTGTTGATGGTTACAGGTTACTTTGCCTGGTGGAGATCCTGAGGATCTAAGGCTGTGGTCTGTTCAGAGTGGTGTGTATGCTTACAGGTCACTTTGCCTGGCGGAGATCCTCAGGCACCTGGTTTATCCAGTCCTTGTACAACGTCTTCAAGAAGCAGCTGACTCGACATATGTCCTTGACCCAGGCTTTGACCCGTGTCAGCCGCATGGTTGCCCATGGGTACCAGTCTCAGGGCAACAAGGCCAGTATGAGTGGCAAGAAGCAAATGCCTGTGTTGGAGTCCATGTTAACTAAAGATGTGTACTTTAACAACAGAAAATAGACCAAATATCAGGTTGTTTGTTACTGCTATAACTTGAAAACCGAATTTTGTGTGGAATGTTGCTACTTCTGGTTGTGTGTTTATTTCTTGATTGTAACTGCACCTCAAAATGTTTAGATTTGCCAGTAAGACTGAGCGCGGTTGTTTGTCGATAATTTTCATTCCATAGTTTCCCAGGATTTGTTTTGCTCATATTTAAATGCGTTTGACTGATGAAGATCTGATTTGTTATCTTCATGCCTTTTGAAAATCAAGATAGAGACATGTATTGAAGTTGTTGATTAATCCCCTTTTTTTTTCTTTAAATGTATGGCTGAGTGTGTGTGTGTGTGTGTGTGTGTGTACGCATGCACGCATGCATGTTTGTGTGTGTCTGTGTATGTGTGCATTTTGTATATTGTATGTGTGTGTTTATAGGAGTGTATGTGTGTTTCATCACACTCTTTCTAGATAGCTGCACTAGGCATATGTGATTAGAAGATATCATAATATACCATCATATCATATTGTGATACATCATACCATTTCATATTTTATAGTATACAACTGTGATATCATCTCTCATATGACCATGAGGTAATACAAAACATCAATTGCCAAAGTACTATGTTCTTATGTAATATTTGCACTAAAACATCTTACATCAATTTTTTTAAACTCAAAGTGCTTTTTAACAAAAATTTTCTGATGAATACCGCAAGTCTAAATCAGATCACAATTAGTAGTAAAAAACTATTAGTGGATATAGTTTGCTGCACATGCGCCTCTTTCTGTGTTTGATGATTTTTTTAGTGTCCAGTGTGGCCACTTGTGTGTGAAAAAAATGCAGACTCCAACCTCTTTGACCTTGATGTCTGTGTTTCTACTTCTTGGTTGTCTCATACGCTGCCTCTGATGTTTATTGTGATTACAGATCTGCCCAAACTGTCTACGTGGCTCTCGGAGTCATTGTTATTGGTTCAGAGAGGTCTTGGTGAAATGGACAGTCCTCTGTCATTGTCACTCATTGTCATACTCGACATCAATTGAAAAACAATTTTTGAAAACCTTCTTGGGCTGAAATTGAGGCATTTTGCTAAAGTGGCAACTTTCACAGAAGCATTTATCAAATGGCATATCTTAAAGTTCTTTGCTTCCCCATGTAAACAACATAGGAGCCAAATAGAGGGTCATGCCACTGGGCAAAATAAAGTGGATTGACAGTTACTTTGTTGTGGCAGATGTGTGGAAGAAGGACAGGGTGGAATAACAGGTGAACACTGGAACAAAATGTCATTGTATTGAAAGCATACACATATGATATCCTTATTTTATTTTATTATTTTTTTTTTTTTGCTGTCCCAACCTCTGCGCCACCTCAGAGGCAGTGCACCCACGCCGCTCATTCCGACACCCTGTCCACAGCCACGGCCCGGTCGGCCCCGCCGCAGCCCCGGCACCGGCAATCCACAGGCAGCAGTCAATGTCAAGTCGTCAAGAGGCCACCCACCAGAGGAGACACTGCACTGCTGCCGAGTCACTTCAGTGGTGTTCAGTGACGCCTGTTCTGATCTAACATACGCAGGACATCACCTACTAAGCCCCCTACTAACGACAATAATTGCTTAGTCGCGGAGCCGGCGTGAGTGAGCTCTCCCTCCGGAGGGCGCCACCACGTCTGTCCAACAACAGCCCCCATGGACCGCCGATACTGGTGACCCCGACGGAACCAAACCAAGGCCACAGACGTGGAGAGGACATCGAAACTGAGGTCACCATGAGAGCAGGGCATGAAGGGCCACAGAATTTGAGACTTTTTTTTTTTTATGCTGATCGATGAGAATGAGGATGATTATGATGATGCTACGGATTTCCATTTCGGTCTGAGACTACATGACAGGGCTGTACTCTACGCTTCCTTTCATAATATCCCCGGCGTCAACCAGGCCCGAGAGATACAGACACCTGCAGTGTTGGTCAGGAAATTTGAGCAACACTCTCAGAAACGCATCCATTAAGTGGATGAAACTCGACTGTGTGGTCCCAGTCTTCCCAACTGAGTCCGCAGCAAACTGAACTCTGGGTAGGAGCCGGTCGGGGCAGAAAAACCCACATGACTTCTGATGGGATTCGAACCCACGACCTCCCAGCCGGGAGTCCGCGACGCTTACCACTTCGCCACGGCGGCTGGTATATGATATCCTTATTAATCTTATCACATATCATGCCATCTATTATCACATAATCTTACTAACAAGTACATAGAACCAGTGACATATGCAGTCTTGGGTCGTTGTGGTTGAATGGACTGTTTTGGTGGTGAGAGTTCATCACAATAATCCAAAACAGTGTGAATTGCTTGGCGGCTCTGATTTCCTAGTGCATATTGGATCATTTGTGTTTTCATCACTGAGGGATGCTGACAATCACAATTCTGTGATTGTGCGTTTAACCATCAAACCATTCACCTGCTACACCTGCCTGACCTGTTGATACCATTGGAACAGTGGATTTGGGCATTATTGTTCTGACGATTATACTTCCATAGAAGTTTTGTGGGATTTCTTTCTTTTTTTTTTTTTTTTTTTTTTTGCATCTGTTTAGGCGTCTGTGGTTACTAAGAAAGATGATGATTATTCCTCGGTTAAAAAACAAAAAGATCGTTAGAGCATCAGGTATCCAAAGTCATTTTATCTTTGCCAGTTGGGTTGTTTCCAGCTGTGGTTGTCTTTTCTGTCAGCAAGATTACTGTGAGGCAGTCAAAGTGGTTTGAGCAGTCTGGGTTGGAAAGATGGCATCCAAGGCCTGGATGAACCCAGTAAATGTTAGTTTGGATCGGGATCACAGGATGGATCCAGCAAGTCTTTTAAACAACTGTGTGACCATCGTGGAAGTCAGCACTCTCCCGAGTGACCCTTCTGCTTTGTTTGTGGAGGTCTTCTCCCAGCTAAGACCAATGAGAACAGGGCATCTCAGATCATTCAGTGTGCCCAGATACAAAGGTTTGTATCAGTTGCCCACAAACTGTAGCAAAAGATACATGGGTCATCTCAGGGATTCATTCCTTTCTGTTTCATCACCTCTTCTGTCCTTTCTCCCACCTTTCGTTTTGAATAAGGAATGCTGGAAAAAAGCAGACTAGGCAAAGTAAATAGCCTAGCGTCTGTTTTGTCTGTTGATGTGTGGTATTCAGTACCAATGTTCCTGTAACAATATTTGCATGTGGATTTTCGTTTGGCAACTCTGTGTATGTGATTTTGTTTTATCAATGATTTGTTAACATGAATTGTAATTTGGTTAGGTTCATTGCCTTTTTTCCCCTAAAGTTTCTCAGCGAACCTTCTGGTTCTTTGGTTCTTTCTTTATATTGTACAGTGTTTTGAACCTCATGTTGACTGGGAAATGTATTTGATTAAGAGCTACCTTGTAATCTATGTATTTATTTATTTTTATAACTTTTCTGCCTTTTTGTAAATTTTCGTATGCAACCTGTAACCACGCTGATTGTGTAAGGACAAAATCTAAAAAAAAAACATATGGGCTTGTATGTTTTTGTAAATACTTTAAAAAGTTATCATTACATAAATCATATATATGGCTGCATTTTACTGTTGCTGATACATTTTTTTTTTTTTATACAAGAGTTATATGAATATTAGAACAATATCTGTATGTTCGTTTCAATGTACAAGTTTTAATTTTAAGAGACTTTTAAAAGAAATGGTAGATTTTTAAGTGATGCTCAGAATTTAATTAATATGAACCAGAGAAGAACCGTAGCAAAGAAATTTTTTTTTTTTGCAACCAGGAACCAAAGGAAAGAAAAAAGGGGGGGAGGGGGATTAGTATTTAAGGAAAGGTGATTGACTCTTCAGAGAGGAGGGTTGGAAGTATATAAACATTGCAGAAATTTACTTATCTCTATCCTCACCTTCATTACACATTATGTCAGGATTTCTTTAAAAGAACACCCCCCCCCCATCCATCCCCCCCCCCTCCCCCCTTTCTGACAAAAAGCAATACTCCTGTTGTATTCACCATTGGAGAGTAGCCATTGCAGCAGACAAAACTAAGAAAAAAGAAATTACTAATCAGCTTTAAGATTTCGTTTGTTGCTGCTGTTCCTATTTTGGGGGTATTAAATGTTTTGCAAATTTTTTTTCTTACTTTTATACACATTTATAGTGCTGACCATAATTACTGTCATGTAACAGTGACATTTGTTACATCCAAGTTGTTACAACAGCACATGATTTGTCCCCCTTGCTTTACACAGCAGCACACAAGGCACAGTGCTGGAATCCTGCACTCCCTTGACCAGGGAAGAAATGCAGCACTGGGTGTGGATGGGGAGGGAGAAATGCAGCACTGGGTGTGGATGGGGAGTGAGAAATGCAGCACTGGGTGTGGATGGGGAGGGAGAAATGCAGCACTGGGTGTGGATGGGGAGTGAGAAAAATGCAGCACTGGGTGTGGATGGGGAGGAAGAAATGCAGCACTGGGTGTGGATGGGGAGTGAGAAATGCAGCACTGGGTGTGGATGGGGAGTGAGAAATGCAGCACTGGGTGTGGATGGGGAGTGAGAAATGCAGCACTGGGTGTGGATGGGGAGTGAGCATGACATGTGTGGGGACAGTTGAAGGGGGGAGGGCATGTCTTTACAGTGTTCCACGCTTATAGACAATACACTTCTGAGATTTTGGTGAAAATCAAATTATAACATTTATCCTTTCATGATTTCAAAGAGAAAATGAATGTAATAGTCTGAAAATCTGAAAATGAATGTAATAGTCTGAAAATCTGAGGGGAAATATAATGAAACAGGCATTGTTGTTGCTGTATACGTGAGGAAGATGCAAGAGTACAGACGAGGGTGACGACTGAAGACATGTTGGATGATTTGGAAAAAGAGGTTAAGTGTGTCATGTGATGGGGAGTGGGGTGGGGGGGGGGGGGGGTGGTAGGAGGGGGGAAAGGGATGGGAATCAGTTCCAGATTGATATAGGCATCTCAGACAAGTGTTTTACTACTGTCAGTGGATTTTACTCTTCTAACCACCAAGTTGGGTTTGTTTGTTGCTGTTTTTTTTACATAACATCACCACCAAATTAATCTTCTACTGAACTTGACAGACATGTGATTTGACAACGAAATAACACTCTTTGGAGTTTGGAGTCAGCATTTACAGGAAAAAGTCACCGAAAAGCAATGCAGGCGCTAACAGATCTTTAGTTTTATGGTTAAATCACCCAAATGTACGATTGTTAATGGCAAGACATCAGTGAAACTTTACTGTGATATTGCTATCATTAACAGAAATATTCTGTGGTGAACACTCATTGCAATGAACCTGACTGTCTCTTCAAGTGTGTCATGATTACTGTTACGGGATTGGCTCATCTGTGGCCTGAAAATGTTAACCGAGTGTTTAGAAACCGGTGACAAATGAAGACCTCAATTAAAACACCAACAATGATTTCACCTTTCTCTCTGGCTTCAGTAATCTTTTTTTTTTACTTCCAAGGAAAAATGACTGTTACCATGGCAAATGTTTTAATCTGTGGGAAGATTGTGCCATACCTGTTTGATATTGTTCTGTCTAGACATAGGTTTGTGGTGGTGAGTAGTTAAACAGTTAGGGTGCTTTCCTTTTTTTATTATTTATTTTTTTTTTAAGTGTCTTCTGTTCTGTTAAAAAAATCCTGCAAATTGAAATAGCGGATAGCGGATGAAGCACATTGTGGGCTTTGTAGGAAGAATCAGTTGAATTCACATACACCTAGATAACCACACTGGAAGTTTGATTGTCAGACATCTATGTAGACCATTAAACAATAGTTGTTTGTATATAGAGCTAATCAAACTTTTGTCATGTCTGTAAATATCTGCAGTTACTGAGCATAGGTGCGCACGTGTGTGTGTGTGTGTGTGTGTGTGGTGTGTGTGTGTGTGTGTGTGTGTGTGTGTGTGTGTGAAGATTTTGCAAAGTGTTTGCATAGGGCAGATGCACTGTCTGTTGTCTGTAAAATGCAGTTTTATTATTTCAAGTATGAACTGTGCAATTGTTTCTTGATATATGGACACGAGTTTCTAGACATGCTGTGTATTCTCTCTTTTCTGTAAGTGCAATAATGGACCTCTGCTGGTGAACTAATATGATAAGAGAGATAAAAGAGGTAATACTTATTTGACTCATACCATTCTGAAGATGAGAGTGAAGGGGGTAGATGGGACTAACGGGGAAGGAGAGAGGCATGTAAATTCATAGCAATGTCTGTAGGATGATCAGCAACTTAAGCAGTGTTAACTCAGAGGTGTAAATCTCCCTGAACCAAAACCACCTGGCAGTGATTCAAATCCGCAACTCCAGGATCATCAGGATTGCGAGTCTAGCATTCTACCATCTGACCTGTACTGGCCCCTGGAGTTTATGTAAAGACCTGTGATTGTCAGAGATGCCCAGTCCCTATATTTTGGTGTATTCTTATCCCTCCATTGGATTTTGTACAATTTTTGATCATTCACTTTGCAGAGTGGTGATAAAATATGCCCATGAACTTCCACAGTTACTGATGTCATCAAATTTCCTTAGCTTTAGAAACACATGTAATTACCAGCCAGTCATCTGATCAGTCGCCAATAAGAAAGCATGATGCCCAGAAGTTGACAACAATTTTCATTTTTTGAAATTACTGTCTTGCTTATTCAGTGCAATGGCTTGCTAAGGATGAATGTCCAAAGGGAGACTTGCTCATGCCAGGTCTTCCACCAGTTCCAAGAAAACTTATGAGCAGAAGTTTCAGCAGGTTTATTCTCAACAGTATTAGTGTTATGGAAAGTTGGTGTGACATGCGCCAGGTGTGCTGCCTGTAAGCTAGATTTCAAACTATCATGGCAGACTTGATCAGTTGACAACGGCAGACTTGATTAGTTGACAGCGTGTATGACTGTGCTGTGTGATAAACATTGCATGGACAGCTGTTGTGGTACTGCAGGCCCGCCACCAGAAAGTCTAGGTTCAAAAGGGATTTCAATCACATTATGTCTGTGAGTTTATAAATATGAATGTACATACAAATCATACAGTTGGTTGGACTGGATACTGTCTGTGTTTAGTTTGCCTTATGTATTGGAGGATGTGTAGTGAAGAATCGTGCGGACAAACAGTAATTTGTACCGACGAATTGCCAAATTTGCACTGTGAAATGATGAAAGGGACTGGCACCTCTGTATTGCTGAAAGAAGAAGGACTGTTTTATGCTGCTTTATGCAGCTTCATGTACGTCATTCCTGCAAATGGTTGACTATTACACGATAGTCATGGTCAGCTACATTTAGCAGGATTTATTTGCAGCTTTATTGCAGCTTGGCTTGATTGATTCACCGTGAATGGTAAACGTCTATAGAGTTTAGTCTTAGCTACATTTGGCAGGATTTATATATGAATGGAAAACCCCCTATAGAGTGGGTTTTTTTTTTCTTTTTTTTTAGTCAGCTACATTTGGCAGGATTTATATATGAATGGAAAACCCCTATAGAGTGTTTTTTTTTTTTTTTTTCAGGTACAGTTGGTAGGATATATATATGAATGGAAACCCCCTATAGAGGTTTTTTTTTTTTCCCTTTTAGTCAGCTACATTTGGTAGGATTTATTTGCCGCTTTACTGCAGCTTCACTTGTTTCATTCACCATGACTCAGGCATATTTGGCAGGGTGTCTCTGAATGTGATCTTAGTGCTATATTCAGTAATGTTTCATTAGAACTACGCCTCTGCTTGGTAGAGTGGTATTACAAGGTTGGGATCATGATAGAATGTAGCCTGATATTATCAGTTAATATATCTTTTATCATGATACAAGGCCGTAAATGTTTGTTGTTGCTGCTGGTTTTTTGTTTGTTTGTTAGTCATTATAATTTTGAAGACAATGTCAATTATGTGACATTGAAATAAGTTTATCAAAATTTTACTACTTGTATATTTGCAGCCATTTCCATTTGGTGACATCTTCATGAAGGGGTTGCTGAAAGTTTAACCAGTCTAAAGCTAGTAATTTGCTGAGGAAATGCCAAAGTGAAGATTATACACATCGACTGACACACACACACTTAGAGGTACATGCTTTTGGACAATCAAAACTGTGTGTTCATGTGGATTCACTTTGCTAACAACAATTGTGAGTCAAAAAGTGTAGATACTGAAAGAAATCCAGCTGATGGTACCGACAGAATTTGACAGGACTATTTGATACAGAAGCTTTTTATTTTCTCTCTTCCAAATCTTTGGATGTGATATTGTTGTTTGAAGACAGCTACTGTCAACATTAATGTCAATCATTCCGTGATGTATTTCTCCCTCTCTTTTCTGAGTATGCGTGTGTATATGTCTTGAAACTTCCGTACAACATGGCGTTCAAACACAGAGGACAAGTATAGACATTTTTGTACAGGAAAAGTTGTTGCTGGTAACTGCTATTCGCTCAGATCACATTGTTCTCATAGAAATGGGCAGAATCTTTTGAAGCATAATTGATGCAGGTGTATCTTTTCTTTTATTGCTGTTCTTTTTCTAGTCATATCCTTGCACTGCTTTTAAATCACAATTTGCATATGTAGTATTTGCTTTGAGTCGTTTGTTAAAAAGTAACAATCCCTTGGGGATTTCATTATTTATTTTCAGTTGTTACTGTGAAGTGAAAGGAGAGAGAGAAAGAGAGAGAGAGAGAGAGAGAGAGAGTGTGTGTGTGTGTGTGTGTGTGTGTGTGTGTGTGTGTGTGAGCATATGTATGCATTAGTGTGCAAGTTGTATGTGTGATATGTTTGTATGTTTATGCCTTCATGCATGTATGTTTCCATACATATCTATATGTATATTCATGCAAGTGTGCGTATGTTGATGTGCATATGTTTTGCTTATGGACTGATTGTTGGCTTATTCTGTTTCATCATATGAACAGATGGTTTGATATCACGTCTGTTTTGGCCATGCTCTTTACCTTCCTTATTTTTCTGTGCAACCCTATTCACTTTTTAAAAGCCCATGGTAGAATTGAATTATGTTGGAATACTTAGTATCTCTAAATTGTAGGTTGGCCTCTTTGTGCTGTTTTCATTATCTGGCATGGTTTTAGTGTGTCCGATTTGGGTGGTTTTGTGAAAAGTACAGGTGATTGTACTTCAACAGTTTACAATACTCAGAGCTGCAAACATCTGTTAGGTACATGTGAGTTTGCTTGAACAGTTTACAGTGCTTTAGACTGTATCTGTTTGGTGAGTGTGCTTGAACAGTTTACAGTCCTCAGAATTGAGAACATCAGTAACATACAGATGAGTGTGCCTGAACTATTCACAACAGTCAACACTTGCGAGTGCTTAAGCACAATGTAAGCTTACTTGAAAACTCTGTTAACTCAATGGTGTGTTGACATATCTGAGTGTTCATAGACATGGCTTATTACATGACTACAACATTGTTTTAAATTTTTTGGCAGATGCTTAAGGGTTAAGGAGACGTTAGTTCAATAATGGCATTGGTTTGGCATTTTTTTTTTTCAATGGGATTTTTTTACCTGTCCGCTGTGCCTTGACATATAGTTGCTTTTCCCTGATCCATTTAGAAAATTATGTTGTTGCAACTACCATCAAAGCCACACAGAATTTTGTCTCGTCTTCATGATCACCATATCATTGCCATTTGTCAGTTCTGATGCCAGTTATCGTTCTGACAATATTTCAATCCAAACGATGAGAAAAAATCATTTTCATGTCAGTGATACAAGTTTCAGTGACAAGAAGCATAGAATTAAGGATGTAATGAAATTAATTAAATCATGTCATGAAAATGGTCTGTTTGTGTGTAATTGGCATGTTTTTTGTACAACCATGGAGTGATGGATGTTTAAGAAAAAAGAAAAAAAAAAAAAAAGAAGCACGAGAGTATGATTTGAAAAAAAAACAGTTATATGGTGTTGAAAATGTGTGAACTGGTATTTAAAGAATAATGCCAAATATATGACTTCAGATAATGGGGGTGTACACAGAGATGTTTGTTTTCAGGTTGAATTCATTGTTAGAGTCATGTTCGTCCAGTTTTCAAAACAGTGTCATTCACAGCTTCATCCACAGTGTGTTCTACACAGGTTGAAAGAATCTCCTCAGTACAAGAGCTGACTACACTGTTGGATGCTTGAACTCAGTAAATTTTGATGACACCTTGAACCTCTACTGTCATGTGTACTTTGTTGTATCCTTGCTAGTTTTTTTTTAAACTGTAGTCTTGTATTGCTAGCACAGCATGTTGGATGACAGGGTAGAAATGAATACATTTACAACAGCCCATGACAACTGACCAAGCCAGGCAGTCGACACAAAAACAACAACGTTGTTGCTATTTGTTTTTGTTTGGATTTTTAAGCGTTCATCACAATACTTCCTGGGGGGAATGTCTGGAAGTGCCTATTTCCCACCTGGTATCAAGGTGCATGATGGGTATTTATTTATATGTGTCAATGCATAATGTTCGAGAGGTGAACATGGTTCACAGAACTGTCAAAATGTGTATCCAATCTTTGCCTGAATGTGAAATTGGATCACAGAACTGTCAAAATGTGTACATAATTTTCTGCATGTATAGGATGCATGAATAGGGGATCCTGCCACTTGCAGGTCTGCACACATTGACCTGGAGGTGGGGAAAATTCTGTTCTACCTCTCACCATTTGGGCACCTCTGGGCTTTGTACCTGTAAACCATAAACTGCAGATCCAATGGTAGTAACCGTCACTACTGTCAGATGCAGACAAATTTTTGTAGATTTGAAAAAAAAAATTGAAGAGAGAAGAAGTTGTGGTAGTAGATTCCATGGAACGCTGGTTGCATTTTGGTGGTCTAGCAGGTGACACTGAAGTCATGAAAACTTATATACAGAGCAGGCAGTTTCTGTTTTGCCAGCCTGATTTAAAGTAGTGTTATAGTCTGTCGTTATGTTTCATCAAGAGGCTGAGAAAGTGTCAAAGATTGACAAGAGCTCTATGAACAAATGGGTGGCTGCGGCTGGACCGAAAAAATGGATGAAAACAGCCACATGACGCTCAGATGTGCATTGATAGCACCATTTTGAAAGCAGGTTACCAAATTTTGGGAGTAGAGGGAGAGCATGCATGCTCATCCTTTTTTCCTCCTGGTCTCCCTCCTGACCCCCACCCCCCTTCAAGAAATCTCATCCCAATTTGCGCTTTTCTGTAGTGAGAGCCCTGCAAATAAGTGCACCGGAAAGTGTATTTTGTCCACTTTCTGCCGTAAACTTTAAAGTATAGATTCAGAAACAGTAAATGAATTAGTGCATGTTCTTTGTAGGTTTTCACTGACATGTATTCAGTGTAAAATCTTTGCTAGAGACCATGGTGCAGTGGTTAACTTCATGGACTACTGACTAGGTGGAAGATCAGTGATTGAAATCTCTTCAGAGGCATGTCCCCGGCCAATTCCTGGCTAGAGTTGAACACATTTTGGGATCATATAGAAAGATTGGAACTACACATTCAAGTCTCGTCCCCTCATGTAGGCATGTTTAAAACCAGTTGTTCAACTTTCCCAATCAACACTGCAGGTATCTGTATCTCTTGGACCTGATTAGCATAGAAATAGTATATGGAAAGAAATTTGCAGGACAGCCATACCACATAGTCTTGAGCTGTATACTAGTGTTTTAGAACAAGTTTGAAGGCAAATATTCAAGATCATCCATCTGTAAGTGCAGATTTAAAGAGTTTGAAAAATATTTATTCTTACAGCAAGGCTTGTCATTTCTTTTCGTGCCTCACCTAACGTTGCCTTTCCTGGTTTCAGAGCAGGGTGACTATGTGGAAAATGAGGCAAGAGAGGGACAGTAAAGTTACTGAATGGCCAAGCTAGTGGAACCATCTAGTTACAAAACACAGATAATGCGTTTCAACCTATTGGTCTTCTTCAGACAGGACAGACAAATAAAACAAACACTTAAAAACACACACAAGCAAACAGTGACTCAGCTTTTCCAGTTACAGTGGGAAGTGTGTTTTGGGTCAACTAAGATAAAGGAAAGCTAAAGTCATTTTTCGCTTGTCATTGTTTTTCAGTGTTTGCTTTACTTGCTTGTACCACCCAAAGAAAATTTATTAGTTGATATACATTGTTCAGTTTTGCAACACATCAGTCCTATTTGTTTGGTGATCTAGTAACTTGACTTTTAAACGTGGTGACAGTCCTGAGATAACCTCTGCTGTTGACGGGACTATAATTTTAATCTTAATCTTAACTTGACTTTTGCTATCTGATTTCCTTTCTTACCGAGTAGGGGGGACCAATTGTTTTTTTTGCTGTTGTGAAGTTTACTTGATTTTTTTACGTTTGATTTTGATGAGCACTTCCAGTAATTTGTTTTCCCAATTCTTGTTTTCACAGTTTGATTTATCACGTTGACTCAGGATAGTTTATTTCATGATGGTTCAGTTTTTTTAAGCCTTCTCTGGCTTTCTCTCTTTTTTTTTTTCTTCTTTTTTTTCTGTTTTTGTGTTTGCTTTTTTGTGTGGACACAGTGACAGCCAAAATACAGTCCTGCGCGATTGTCTGGGTTTGATTAAGAACTGTATCTTTTTGCTTATTTGTTTAGCCAGTTCATTTCCATCTGACTTTATTTATAAGTTTGTTTAAAATTTTGACATGATTTTATTTTTAGAGTATGTTTGTTTCCATTTACACCACTGTAACACCACTGATTCTATCCAGTTTGAGAACCGCATGGCATAGGTGCAGGCAGAATTCTGAGACCATGAGAAGTCAGCTTATTTACATGTATTCTTTTCTGGTCTTCCTGGACAGCAGATTCCACATTTCTTTCTGCGAGAGGGCTTTTATTTTGTTTTACTATTCAAGTGGGAAGCTCTTCGGTACAAATGACTCCTCCACCTTCAGTTTGTTCTTTGGTAGTATACTAGTAACTTCCCCTTTTCTGTCCTGCTCTGTTTTTTTTTCTTTTTAAAACATTAGTTTTGTCCGTCTTTACTGTGATCGACTGGTTTTCTGTCTTTGGGGACCATTTTTCTGGAAACTAATTACTGTTTTTTTTTCCCTACCCGATAGTAATTTATGACATACCATTTTTTTTTTTTTTTTTCTGGCAGTTAGCATGTGAAAATTGGGACACGCTGTCCAGTGGAAAAACCAGCTGTCCCATTCTGTTGTGTCTATGTGCTCATATGGCTTTTTTGTTGGTGTTGTGGCATTAAGATATTTTTCAGTGATTTAAAAATTTTGTTTTAAAATCTTGGAGCAAAAGATTACTAAGAAGCCTTCCGCTTTCAGCACAGCCTAATGTGCTGCAAAATGTCCCGTAGTTTAGCTGCCTTGTCAGTAACTGTTTTTTTTTTGTTTGCTTCTTTTTCAGGATTTTTTTTTTCAAACAGTGATCTAGCCCTGATATGACATGTTGTGGCTGGCTTCACTATAAACAACATGGATTGATTTTTCAGTGATCTGACCTGCTTATGTTGTGATGTTTTTACCTGAGTGACTTTGTCAGTCCTGAAAAGAATCTTGGCAGTCACCTGCACTATGAAACTTGAACCTTTCTGTTCGCTCCATCAAGGCAGCCATGTTCTGTTTTCAAAGATCAGTGTCTGCTAGCTGTGTTGGTGTTTCGGTAGCCCACCAAGTGCTGACATAGACTACCAGACTTTTTTTTTTACCATGCATGTCCAGCCTTCTGTATGTGTACACACACTATTAATGTAAAGATATGAACCGATGTGTTCTTTTTTGACCTGTTGTTGATCAAAAACAAGAAGTTTATAACTACTGTCCAATCTTGTGCTGATGAGCCACAAAGCTCAACAATACAAAGTCCTTTCTGAGACCACTTAGTGTATGTCTCTGTAAGATTTTTCATAAATAATGTTTATATCAGACCTTATGTTTTAAGCGTCGTGGAACCTTACTGGATTCTACTGCATGTAAACTAGTCTCATAGCTCACACAATAGTTTGTGTCAGTCTAAATGGGGAGGAAAACTGAGCTATGAATTTAGGATCAAGAGACTCAGATTGGAGGAGGGTGATTAGATGATAACCCAAGGCTGTTCGATTTCCAAAACTAAACAGGATTGTTTTCCCTGCAAGAAATGATTTAAGGATGCCTTCAGTGTGCTGCCTGATTTGGTGGACATGTGTATTTGCAGTCCTTCTGTCAGCTTATTTCAATTTTTGCAAGACCCTGATGTTCCTAGATGTTGGCGATCGATCACAGGGTACAGACTAACATGTAACTTGTGTTTGTTGGTAATTTGACCCAGATGAGACAGGCTTGTAATTTGATGATAAAAGAGGGTGGATGTGATGGGGAGGGGTTCAAAACCTGCTCTTTGCAACATGTATAAAACCTTATAGCTATTTTAACTTTTTAAAATGAAAGACACAGATGTTCCAGATTATATATTTTTGTCAAAAACCATACAAGTGTTCCATACATATTTTTCCATGTTCCAGATTGTATTTTGGGATCATATACGACACCATGTCACACATAGTACATAGCACATCCATAGATTTGCAGTTTTCCATGTACTAGATTTTATATTTTCCTAATGGCTGTACAATGAGAAGAATAGCTGTTTAATAACTATACCAACTGATCGTTATTTGTTTGAAATATTAAAGTTGGTCTCACTATGCATGTGTGCTGTTTTGAAATATTTCTGCTTAAGTGTGTTGTCAGTTCCTTTCAGAAATGCATGTAAACACATGTTTGCGCACGTTTGTGTTTGCACTTTGAAAAATGAATTTGTGTTGAAGAAGATACACTCATATATACAGATTGATTAATTGGCTCAAATCACTTTGACTGTCTCGTCGATGGATTAAGTGGAGGTGTTGTTGGTAACTCAGATGCCATAATTCATAAGTCTCATGGAGCAGGTTCATCACAGAACTGTTTAACCAAGGTAGGAGTGTTCTAAAAGGGCCCAGCCTGATAGTGATTGTATTTACTTCAAAGTTCAATTTTACATGACAAATGAGACCCAACTACCAACTGTCTTCTGATCATAGCTCAGCTTGCACACATGGAGTGGGCAGTTTTAATTGGATTGGGGGTGGGGGGTAGGGGGGACTGGATCAAGTCTTGACAGTTTCCTGAAGTGATCAGTGAATGTAAATGTCGGATTGGCATCAGAGAGATGGGATAGACAGGTGGTACTTCTAACTGGAGGGTGTGGCTTGAAATTTTCCACCATTCAACACAAAATGGTAAAGAAGTTGATTTGTGTTTTAGTTATGTCTCAATATCTTGATGACTGACTTCTTTTTCATCTAACATGAGCTGTTTTCACAGCAGAGGTATCAAATAGAAATAGAACTTTTGCTTTGGCATATAGGAATACCAAACTGGCATTTAGGAATACCAAAGGAAAACAACTTCCTGGCTGTTTAAGTAAAAAGTAGTGATTGCAGTGAGAGATCGAAGCAATAGAATGCAAGTTGAGGACACTGTCAGAGGAATGGAACAAACCCATGATAGCACTGAGGCGATGCGAAACACAAATAAACACACAAAACAAGGTGCAAAGTCAAGCTTATAAAATTTGATTCACTATACAAAACAAAGAAAGAGAATGTTCTACAAATGTGTCTGCTACAGAGGTTACAGGCAACAGACACTGAAGAGTCCATCAAGCAATACTCCTCAGATTGCTGTCAGCGTGAGAATGAGAAGTGATGTCTTTCACTCTTCTATTTTCATGGATGAAACCAGTTTATTTGTCAGACTGATCATACATTGTACCTGCATTTAAAACTCTCAAAATAAACTGTAACCATAGGTTGTACCTACATTTAAAACAATGAAAATACTCAATGGACATATTTTTTAAAGTACAGAAACTGAAATAATTCCATAGACTGATGGGAAAAAAAGCAGCAATTCAGACTTGTTAAAATCTTCTCTCTCTTTTGTGTCACACACACACACACACACACACACACACACACACACATGCACACACACACACACACACATACACACACACGCATGTACACACACTACCATGCAAATTGTTCATTCCTGGCATTGAGAATGATATTAGTGGTATCTTCTTCTTCTTCTTCTCGAACACTCTGTATGGGAATGCCAGCTCCCCTGATGAATGCTGCTGTGCGCTGTAGGTCCCCAAGGGCACCATAGAGCTTTCTCTCCCACTGATGTTTGCTCTGTTCATCATATCTGTTATCTCAGAGCTTCATGCAACGGGCAATCCTGCAGTTGATGTGCTGTTGTCATACTGCCGGTCTGGCATGGGCACTGGTCTGACTGACCGATCCTGAACTTGGTAAAGAGGTGATAGTTCAGGCGGTTGTGGCCTGTCCGCAGCCTGAAGATGGCACCTGCTCTGATCTTGTTAGTAGGTGTATGGGTCATTTCAATTGAAATGTGGATGCTCCTACAACCACTTGCATTTTTAAATCTGGGGGGTGTAATTCATTACCTTACTTTAAGTGATTTCTTAAAGTAAGGTAATGAATTACACTCCCCCCCCTCCCTTCCCCAACCATCCACACTCTCCATTTGCTCTCTCTATACTGGCAAATGCATTGGGACATGCACACATACAATGAATTTATGCTGGTTAAGCTTGTAAACATTTGCTGCATTTTAGAGATAAAGAACCCCTCAACCCCCTCCTCCACAACTCCTGCATGGGATAACTTATGGCAAATGGCCGATATATGGACAAATTGATTACCACCAATGCAAAATATATCAAACCATCACCAGTCTGGACTGAGGAGAAGTCTTGCTGGATCTTTTGAAGGTGAAGGAATTAAGAAATAGGTTCGTGACAAGGCACTGGAAAAGAAGCTTGAAATCCTGGGCCACCAAACATTCTGAGTGAAAGGAAAAGGAAAACTCCATTTTTTTAATATGCCTGGTGGCAGTTTTCCACGAGAAGAGTTTAAGAAAGCGTGGTACTGAAGACTGCCGTGATCTCTAAAACACTGATCTGCAGGAATGACTCTGATTGAGACCATAGGCCACTCTACCTCTCTAACTGCATGTGGGTAGAGGTGGGCTCTCCGACTGGATGTGCTTGCATCTGTGCAGAATATGAGAGGCAACTAGGGAGAGGAGAGAAACCACAGGCCAAACCCCAACCACTGGGTGAACACAAAGGATAGAATGAAGAGTGCAATATGGAGACAAAACATGATCGCATCTCGCCATGGCAAGGGCTTAGGTCACTACTGGCCTTCTGAAAGGGATGCAGAAATTGTCAGCCAAGTTGGACAAAATCCAAGGCCACAATATAAGGATCATGTAGGATTGCTCCCGTCTGATTGTTTTTTTTTTTTCAGTCAAGAACAGTACTTATCTGGGGTACTACTGGCATCATCAGGTGTAACTTTTCCGTTTTCAGCCCTATTCTGGTTAAACCTGCCGGAACTGATCTGAAAAGTGTAAACTTCTCAACTCCTCCCCTGCTGCCCCCCCCACTCCATCCCCTGCCCCACCCCTTCCCCCCATACACACTCCCCTCTTGAAGGATGCCAAGTGAACCTCTGCTGTAACTGCTGACAGGGAGTACCTGATACTGTTCTCTTGGAAAATTAATTTGAATGCATTTGAACTGGTGTAAAATTGCCTGGCTAAAGTTTTGAGAATGCATTGTGCATTGAACGTCTTCTAGAATGACCAGAGATGATGAGATCGGTGAGGATTGGGAAGAGAGATGGGGAGGAAGGGGTGAAGGAGGATGTGACTTGGGGACTGTTGAAGACTAATGTTCATCATTTAAAAAAAATTCTTTGTTGTGCTTTAACCAGTGGTTGAAGTTTGGGGCTTCTTGACATCAGTGACTCAAAAGTTCAAATCTTGAAGCAACGCTTTCCCTGAAGATGGAGTATACTCAACACCGAAGGGCCAACTAGAGGTCACAATATAAAACTAATGAAAAAACTACAGTAAACTCAACATCAGACAAAACTTTCTTGGTCAACAGGTAGCCGACACGTGGAACTCCCTCGACACCAAGATTGTGAATGCAGAAACTCTGAATAGTTTCAAGAATTATCTAGACAGCACCTTCAAGGAGCAAATGTACTCCTGCAATCTTTGCCACCCACTTAGACCACATAAGAAATTACTGCCGAAAGTCCCAAGTTCCAAGTAATAGAATGAGATGAACGATGAAAAGATCGTTTAGGATAGCTTTTCAGTTAGGCAGTTTCGGTGTCTAATCAAAAGATCAGCAAAAGGCCTCACGGCCTAGTTCTCACCCAGCTGAATTTTATATTATTTTATATTATTATTATGGCTGCGTTAATGGCAGGATAAAAAAAAAAAACAAAACGGTCATACACAACCACTCCCATTGTTGGATAGATGGGATTAATCCTCCTTGCCTGTCTATACAGGGAGTGTTTGCAGGAGTATCTGCTTGTGTACGCAAAAAAAAAAAAACAAAAACCAACCAAACAAAAACAAAAGAACACAAACAAACAAACAAACACACGCTGAAACGCTGTTGATCCTCTTACACTGAGTGCAAACTTAATCTTGCCGCTCTTCTTATTCAGCACTTAGCTACTCTGCTCTAAATTGCTCACGAGTTTAAGGTGTGCTAAGTATGTGTACACACTCCCCTCATCTGACCACTTCTTCCTAAAAGACTGGTTCACTCAAAAACGAGTAGGTCACCAGCCCCTCCCCCTTCTCTTTAATTTTCACTGACGTGAACAGCTTCAACTTTTCTGATAAACAACAATTCGTACGATTTTCAAAAAACATAATCGTACTGATAGTACTCGCCGAGAGGCATGTGCATCATGTTGGGTGCATCACGTGGACCCCCCCCCCCCTCCCCCCTGCACGGCTTAACTAAGACGAGAGGGAGTATGTCACATGCATGACTTTTCTTTCACTAACACACATCATCTGGTGACACTTGCATCCCGCCTACAAGGCCACTCCCGATTTTTCCACCAACACTGCATGTTCTGAGAAAGTGAACGGCTACCCCGAATAAATTTTCCCACCCAACGAAAAGCTACCCGGGGAATTCCGGAGAATGGTTCGCGCAAGTTATTGTTCTCAAACGAACCGCTCTCACGTAATTTAAGTTTGGAATTGATTACAGAGGTATTCTAAAATTACAACAACAACAACAAAATTTTATTTTCGTATTTAGATCAGTGATTTTTTTTACACCTTTTTTTTTTTTTTTTTAATGAGAACACAAGTCTTGCCGGAAAAAAAAAAGTAAAATTCGAGTAGAGAACCCTAATTGAAGCGTGCTGTTATTAGTCTCCATCTTCGTGGCTTTGTTTACGATTACTCAGAGATGATTTCCCGTTGACGGAAGGGACACTGTACAACCAAAACAAGGTACGTAATGTACGAAAATAGCTTATTTGAGCATCAAGATAAGTATAAATTGTGAGCCATTTCATAAAGAAGAAAGCCTTCAAAGTGTTGCCTCAGAACTTGCGACGAAGGAGATCCCATTAGTCTTTTACAGCGTCGTGTGTGACTCGTTTCATTTGTGGGCAAATTGGACAATCCCCAAACCTGTTAAAAACAAAGGTATAATGTGGTGTGTGTGTGTGTGTGTGTGTGTGTGTGCTGTCAATATATATATATATATATATATATATATATATATATATATATATATATATATATATATATTTTTCATATCTGTTCAGTTAAACACATTTTTTTCCATAAAGATTTTATGTTCAGTTCATCTGGTTGCTAACTTAACGTAAGAACGAAGAGCATATTCGAGGTGAAGATTATGTAGATCTGGTTTGTTTGGAGGCAGAACTTTAGTTAAGGGCCAACAAAACTTTCGACACTCGGTTACTATGAAATATTGTAGAAGGTGAAGCAGAAATGAACTACATTATCAATTGGTTAGTGAAATGGACAAAAGTAAAATATTGACAAAAAAAGGTAGATGGGGAAAATAATGGATGCTAACTGGCCTGAAGGTACAAAATGGAAAGAGGAGAAGGAATTCAAATTGGTTGGTAATTGCTTACTTAGACTTAGATGCTCCTGTGTCTTGTGACACATGAGGCAGTCGAGGCGCTCCACTGTGCACGGTCCTCAGCCAGTTTGCGAGTGTCACCCCATCCTCTGTCATTGAGTCTGAGGTCTCTCTCCACTGTCTGTCACCAGCTCATCCTGGGTTGTCCTCTTTTTTCTCTGGCCTGCTGGGGTACATTTAATGGCCTGGTTTGCAGGTCTTGAAGAGGGTAATCTCAAGTCAAGATGTGATCCAGCGAGTGGAGGAGCCATCTGCAGATGATGATGGTTGACACGAGGAGCTGTTTGGACCTCTCCCTGACATCTTCATTTGGTATAAAGTCTGACCATTTGATGCGTAAGATCTTACAAAGGCACTTAGTATCAAAAGTGTCGAGTTTCGACTCCTGGGTGGTCTTCAGTTGCCAGGTTTCACAGCCAAATAACAGTGTTGAAATCACACTGGAGTCATAAAATATCAGTTTGATTCCGAGGGAGAATTTCTTGCTGTTCCATATTTTGTTCAGCTGATTGAATGCTGATGTTGTCTTCCCATATGACACTTCAGTTTGTGGTTGAGGTCATTGGCATTGTTGATGGAGCTGCCTAAATATGTGAAGTTCTCTACTTCTGCTGCTTGCTTGTGGTCAGTGAAAATGTCTGTTGTCCCATTGTGTTTACCGGTAAGCACTTATGTTTTTAGTCTTTTTGGCATTGATGATGAGGCCAATGTTGCCTGAAAACTTGCTGATATTGTCTACAAGCACCTGCAGATCTTGAGTGATGCTTGCAAGGGCGGCAATGTCATCGGCAAAATCCAGATCTGAGACTGAGGCTGTTTCCTTCAGTCCACATGATTCCCTTTCCTTGGGTTGCGTGTTTGAAAACCCAGTCAATGGCAAATGCAAAGAGGAGAGGGGAGAGGATACAACCTTGCCTTACCCCGGTGGCAACTTCAAACCAGTCACTGTAGCCATCATCCGCCCTGACTATTGTTATGTTAGGCTGTTCTTAAGCCGGTACTGAAACCCAACTCCAAATGTAGTGATGAAAATAATGAATGTGATGAAGTAAGTATATCTCCATTAAACTTTGCACGATGATAGAAAAATTATTCTTGCACATGCTGTTTACAGTAACATCCCTGAATGTATGACATTCAATTCTTTTTTCATTCCCAATGTATTGAAACATAATTACAAGGATACAACCAACATGATGGTTAAAAAAAAAAGCATGTAGATAAGAGATAACATGTGAACATCATCAAAATATGTGATAACCTTTTTGAAATGAACATTGAATGACTCCAGTGGTGCTAGAACAGGTGGCATCATGTTTGCAGTCCAGAAACAGTTACACTTACACAATACCATGTCCTCTTGGCAAGCATGCTACCGCTCTCGTTTCTAGGAAATGAGTTAGGGGGTCTTATTTTGATCATCATATTCAGAATGCAATTGTTATGTTTGTGGGTTCATATGGAATCACAATCTTACAATGAAGTTACAAGAGTGAACTAATGTTTGTAGGCTCATACAAGATCACGATCTTACATTTTTACAATAAAGTTACAAAAATAAGCAATTGTCATTTTAATTGTTGATATTATGGATTGGCAGGAACATTGGTTATAACAGCTAAGTCTGTGACCAGGTCTGTGCTTCTTGCATGGATGTGAAAGGAAGAGAGGTAGAAAGCATGAAAACAGCCTTACAGGCATTATGTTGTAGAGTCGAGACATATAAGGCTAGTATCCTTCTGGCTTATTGCGTGGATGGTGAAGCAAGAGAGGCAGAAAGCGTGAATACAGGCATTATGTTGTAGGGTCAAAACATATATTTCAAGGCTAGTATCCTTTGTGTTAGGATTATGGAATTTAAGCACAGGCACTTGATATTTGTAAACTTAATAGTACAGAGACTTAATAATTCAGGGCACCCACTGAAGAAATGCAAAGATCCCTGAAATTTGAGGGGGGGAAGAGGGTCCAGCAAAAATGTCATTCCTTACCAGGAAAATTTTTTTTTTTTTTTTTCAAATGGGTCTGATGCTTTGCTGAGCATTGAAATGGTGTCAACATTTTGGTCCAGCCACAGTCGGGACCATTTGATCAATACATCTTTGGAGAATCTCTTTCATTTTGCAGTGTCTTGCTGATGCATGATGACAGAACATGGATGTAGCATGCCTTCATCATGGCTTACAACCAAGTAGTCAAAATGGCAATGGCTGCTCTTGCAAAGAACAAGTGATTGTGTAACTAAGTGTCATCCCCTAGGATGCTGTACATGTGACCAAAACTCTGAGAACTTGACAGCAAAAAAAAAAAAAAAAAAAAAAAAAAAAAAAAAATCTTTCTTAAAAAAATCTGCTGTTGTTCCACTCATGTTTGTCACAAACCATGCTTCATTGTGCTCCCATACTCCATTCTTTTTGTTCCAAGGAAGTTTGAATACCTGTTGAGCCATTTCCAAATGAACTATATTTTAAAAGCAGTGGGATGGTCAGTATGAGCATGCTTAAATCAGTTAACAAAGAAAATGTCCATGGCTTTACATGGATCTGTCTGGCTGCCAGAATATGGCACTGACAAGTTTTGTGAAGCCACAGGGAAATACGATTAAAAAAATTTTTTTTTTATCCATGAAAGACTATTAGTGAAGTTTTATGCACATAGATCTGAATTTGATAAATGATATTTTGAAACACTGTAGATCTGTCTTTAGAACAGTACATAATTTAAGAGTCTTCACTTCATTGATTTATTTTATGCCTCTCAGGCACACTATGGACACCTTGCATATGTGCACATGCTTGAATACGTGCTCATAAGCGCATGCACACACAGGATACATGAAAAGTATGAATGACATTTCTGATCAGTCAACAAGTGGACAATGATCTAGGTTTAAATCCAGCTCTGCCATAGTTCGTGGAAAGAAAGATGGGTGCAGCATGTTTAACCACTAAACCAGTGGTGTTCATGGAAAGAAAGATTGGGTGCAGCGCGTGGGTTTTGAGGCACAGCAAGACACTAGCTGTCATTTCCTTGCTAGCGTGACAGGGCAATTGGTGGAAGCAACATGATCCTTCGCTTCTTGTACTTAGATTTTTTTTTTTTTTTCCTCCTTTTTCGTCTTTTTATGTTCTACCTGTCGTGAACTGAAGTCCACACTCATGCTGTGCTGCACCAGTATTCATTTCACTTCTAGGAAATCCCTAACACACACACACACACACACACACACACACACACACACACACACACACACACACACACACACACACAGATCTGCCACTTCCCCCAACACACACACACACACACACACACACACACACACACACACACACACACACACACACACACACAAATCAGACAAAAAAACTTGTTTCAGATTGCTTACTCCAGCAAATTTCTCCTTTGTGTGCCCCTTCACCATACACGTTTCTCCCTCCCTCCCCCTCCTCCAGGCATTTGAGCAAGGTGTGTGTGTGTGTGTGTGTGTGTGTGTGTGTGTGTGTGTGTGTGTGTGTGTGACATTTTGGGATGGGTGGGGAGGGGATGGTGATAAAAGGGGGAAGGAGAGAGGATGGGGAGGTAGAGGGGAGGAGTGAAAGGAAAGGTGTTAGTGGGTGGGAGGTTGGAAACTGTAGAAAATGTTCATTAAATGTTGTAGTCTTATCAAGTTGTTGTGTGCTTTCTTTTATATGTTCCCGATTTTGTACCTTCTGTTTTGTTTGTTTGTTTTATAGCTCATTCAGTTGGCAAACATGCATAGATGCATAGACAGACACTCACACAGACGGACACACACACACACTCACTCACACACACACACACACACACACACACACACACACACACACACACACACACACACACACACACACACACACACACACACACACACACACACACACACACACACACACACACACACACACACACACACACACACACACACACACGCAAGGCCCAAGTTGTGCTTTTGCCAAAGTTCTGTAAAAACATGCATGAGCTCTTTTGTCAGCTGTGCCTTGGTCAATTGCAAGAAGATGCGTTGTGTATTCCCTGTCCACATCTGTTCATTTTATAAGTTTTCACCTTTATTTGGGCTTTATCAGGGAGGGAGTTCAGGATATTTTTTTTTGTGTGTATAGCCATTCTCTCTTTGGATGTAGATTTGATCACTGCTGTTCGCTTCTACAGTTTGCTTCCTACACTCAACATCCATGATATATATATAGAGAGAGTGTGTGTGTGTGTGTGTGTGTGTGTGTGTGTGTGTGTGTGTGTGTGTGTGTGTGTGTGTGAAAACAAAGTAGATGAAAGTCCATCCAAACAAGATTAAAATTTCCCAAATTTTCAGCTTTAATTGCCTTGTTCAGGGGTTACAGACTATAAAAGATGTATATGTATATATTTATGTAAACACACACACACACACACACACACACACATATATATCACACACACACACACACACACACACACACACACACACACACACACACACACACATATATCACACACACACACACACACACACACACACACACACACACACACACACACACACACACACACACACACACACACATATCACACATCTCACACACACACACACACACACACACACACACACACACACACACACACACACACACACACACACACTGATATGAGTTGTGTGAGTCACACTCTTGCAAGTGTAAAACTGTACACAGGCTATCACGTGAATGTGCCCATTTCCAGTTAAAAAAACACAAATGTACACTCGTGTTATTGGACCCTTTCCAAGTATAAAACTTTTTTGTCATTCATGTGAGAGTCATGTCCTTTCCAAGAGCTTGTATGTCTGAGTGTGCTAAGTCCCAAGTTTACAAATGTGCCTGCACACAGAAGACTGAATATATATGCATTCATCCATAGCCTCAGCATATACACACACAATGATACATACTCCCTTGCAGTATGCCCATACATAATGACACATACTGCCACACAGAATACACACACATGCACACACATGATACAGTGACTTGCACAGTCATACAACACACATCTGCCCACACTTATTGAAATCAAAACAACAGGTCCCTACCCCTTCCCCTTCCCTCATTCACACAAACAGAGCTTTTGCAAGTGTGATAAAAAATGTTGAAATCAGCTGTTTCATTTCAGGTGTGTGACCATTGCCATCAGCAAACTGACATCAATCATCAGTCTTTAAAGAAAAGGGGAAAAAAAGGAAAGAAGAGAGAGATCAATGGGTGAGTGAAATTCCATTTACATGCAAGCAGATCTCTTTTTTTTTCTTTTGCATTCTACATTATAGGAAGTTTAAGTTTTACAGTTAAGTATGTCTGTCTAAAAGATGGCAGCAAAAAAAAAAAAAAAAAAAAAGAAAGAAGAAAAAAAAAAAGAAGTAAGCTGAATAATTTTATTCTGATCTCAGTCTTCTGTTTGTTCGAAAGTTTCACTGTATGTTGAGAATCCTACCTACTCATGATGTTGTATTTATTGTTGTTTATTTATTTATTTATATGTGTCACGTATGTATTCTCCTCGGGAATGTCACTGTGGTAGTCTGTTTGTGTCATGTAGAAAATAGCTTTTTGCATTATATTTATTTGTTGTTTGTGTATTTATTTGTGTGCGTGTATTCTCTTCAGGAATATCACTGTGGCTGTGTGTGTGTGTTTCATGTGTTAGTTAGCTTTTTGCATATCATGTTGTCTGTAATTCAGCTGCCTGCTCATGCAGTTTAATAATGTAATATGGTAGTAATTGTGTTGAGCTCTTTTTTTCAGTTTCCATAATCATGGATTGTTTTTATCATACATATATACTTTTTTAAGGTTTTGTTTTCAAGTTTCATAGGCTTTCATTCTGTTCATAAATCTTGTACTTCTGGTAGACACAGACATACACAGACACAGGCACAAACATGCATGCATGTATGCACATTAGCACACTCACACACACACACACACACACACACACACACACACACACACACACACACACACACACACACACACAAACTCACAAATACTCACAAATTTACATATATTTGTACAAACATAGAGACACATATGCATACTGTACACACACACACACACACACACACACACACACACACACACACACACACACACACAGATAAACTTGTGCACACGTATATGCATGCATGCATGCACACACACACACACACACACACACACACACACACACACACACACACACACACACACACACACATATATGCATACATGCACACTTTCAAATACTCATATGCACATAGAGAGAGAGAGACCTGTGTACACCACACACACACACACACAGAAACACACACACACACACACACACACACACACACACAGAGAGAGAAACACACACACACATACACACACACACACACACACACACACACACACACACACACACACACACACACACACACACACACAGCCCTGATGTGGCCCTTTGCGGTCGGCTGGGCTCTAAGCAACATTATCCTATCCACACACACACACACACACACACACACACACACACACACACACACACACACACACACACACACAATGCTTTCCCTCTCTCTGTGTCTCTATGTCACTTTCCATCACTCTCTGTCTGTCTGTCTGTCTGTCTGTCTGTCTGTCTGTCTCTCTCTCTCTCTCTCTCTCTCTCTCTCTCTCTCTCTCTCTCTCTCTGTGTCTCTGTCTGTCTGTATGTCTCTGTCTGTGTCTCTCTGTCTTTCTCATATGGATGAGGTAAAGTTAACAGCCTCTAACATGTCTCCAGATGACCAGAAGGAAATGGCCCAGGGCAGAGTGACTAACAGCGGAGATGCGGTGGATGCGAATGGGGTGGGTGGCACAGACTCAGCTGACACATTTGGGAGACCGGGGTAAGTTCATGTTAGCTGGAGACTATCAGATTGTAAAGTCATTATTAGAAGCAGTATTTTGTTCCAGAATATTTGTAATGTACCTAATTTGAGGAAGACACCATTGATTGGAGGTTAAATGCTTACAACACCTGTTTCCGTGGTAAAGGGTCACATTCATGGATTGAGATTGCAATGTTTGGCGATGGCTGGCAGCTCCATTTGATTTTTTGTAGTCAAGTTTCTTTCTTTTTTTTTTTTTTCTCTTTGGTGCTGTGTCATCATCTGTGGCACTTCAGAGGCATTAATCTCTTTCCGTCTGCCATTCACTCCCTCTCCTTGTCCACATCCACATCCTGGCCTGTCCCGCCGCAGCCCCGGCGCCTGCAATCCAAAGCAGCAGACAGTCTCATGTCCTCATGAGGCAACCCCGCCAGAGGAGCCAGTGCTTTGCTGCCAGTAGACTTTGGTGGGGCTTCAGTGGTGCCTCTTCTGATCCAGTATAAGCAGAACATGACCATTGCATCAAGGTTTAACCTGCACATCCACTGCAGAGAACATGGCAGACAGAAATCATTGTGAGAGGACAGCAGAGTAAAGGGGAACAATCTTACCCAGTCCTTGCTCCACCACTACCGCAGCATGTTTTGGCAAGTTAAGATCAGCAAAAGATAATGATGCTGCTTTTAAAAACCAGATCCCAGACCTGCTAGTAGCTTTACTCCTCTGCATGTGGTGTACACTGGCAGATCAGACAGGTACATGAAGATCTTGTCATTGAGGACATACCCAGACTGCACCAGAATACCTGGAGAGGAGAAAGAAAGGCAGTGCATGCATTTTCTTGGTGTGCTCTGAATTGGTGTGATGGACATGGTATACCTATGATTACTGCTGTTCCGTTTGCAATTTGCTCTATCCTTGGGATCTGTTTAGTTGTTTTTATCATGGAATAGTGTCATGTTGGTCTTTTTTTTTTCTCTCTCTCTCTGATTTTTTTGGTGGTTGTAATTATTATCATTTTTTTTTCATTTAGCACTTGTTCCACATACATATATATAGTACAATATGTAATGTATATAATAGAACAATAGATGCCAAAGCAAAACATGAAAAGGAAGTGCGCATTGTGTGAAAGAAGAGGTTACTAACAAACAGTCAGTGAATGAACAAAGGAAAGACAATGTACACAATGCAGACAAAACGCAGGCATCCATACTGCAATCCCCCAGTTAGAGACACCCCTTTCCCCTATAAGACAGTGTGTGTGTATGTAGGTAAGGTAATGTTATAGCCCAGCCAACTGCAAAGGGCCATATCTGGGCTGTCACCAGGTGAAAATCAACTCACAAGTGTGTGACAGAAAAAAAAACAAACAAACAAAAAAAAACCTCACAAGTGTGTGAGTGTGTGTGTGTGTGTGTGTGTGTGTGTGTGTGTGTGTGTATATGAGAGAGAGGGAGACAGTGTGTGTGTGTGTGTGTGTGTGTGTGTGTGTGTGTGTGTGTGTGAGAGAGAGAGAGAGAGAGAGAGACAGTGACAGTGAGTATGTGTGTATGTGTTTGTGTGTGTGGGTAGGTGTGCGTGCTTGTATATGTGACTGTATGTGCATGTATGTGTGAGTGTGTGTGTGTGTGAATACATATGCTAGGATGCTTGTTTTTTTTTTATCTGAGAGAATCTTGGACACTCCTCACCCCCTACCCCCCCTCCCTCCCCCCTGCCCCCGCCCCTGCCCATCCCTCCTCATCCCAACCCATTCTTCCCAGCACAAAAACTGTATGGATTTTTGTGTGAGTATGCATGAAATATTCAAGAAGTTATTAGAATGAATCACTGTACATAACATGGACATTACGTCATGTGCGTCTCCATCCCTGAAAAGGTCTCAAGCCAAGACGTCAGACCTCTTGTACTGACCCAGTCCTGGATCACAGTCATCAGTCTGCTGAATCGCCCCCTCTTCTTGCGTGCAGAGCGAGTGGAGGAAGGGGAGCGGGGGGCCAAGGAAGGGAGGTAGTGATGTCTGGCACACAGTTTGATGCCGACTGCTACAGCATGACCTACAGAAAAAGGGGAATGGCCATCATCTTCAACAACAAGAAATTTGACGCCTCCACAGGCATGGGAGAGAGGACGGGCACGGACGTTGATGCGGAAAACATGTACGGGATTCTGGCGGAGATGGGGTTCAGTGTAGATGGTAGATAACTGCACGGCAACCAAGATGGAGTCACTTATGGTGGAAGGTAATTTTCAGTATTGTGCCAGTTTTTTTTTTTTTTTTTCCTTTAAAATGTGGCTGATGGGTAACAGTTGAAAAATGTTACACAGGGATTGATTGAATCAGTTTTTGTTTTCGTAAAATTCAGCTGAAAAATAAGTTTGTTTTGCATAGATTATCCATGGTCTAGAATTAACGAATGCAAATTGAAATGATTAAATGCCTAGCATTAAATGCCTAGCACTCATAGCGTTAGGATGTGTTTTGAGGTCTTGTAAAGAAGATTTGATATTGAAACAGTCTGCATTTTGAGAGCATAATTTGTAAGAGAGAACATTTGGCAAGAAAACACACTTCTACAAATTGAAAACTTCACATATAGATGCACACTCACAGACACACAGGGGGACGGACAGGCAGACAGACAGACAAACAGACAGACTGACATGCACACGCATACAGACATGCACGCATGCACACACGCACACACACATGTACACACACACACACACACACACACACACACACACACACACACACACACACTCACACACACACATGCATGAACGCAGTATGCATGCATGAACGCAACGCATACATACATGTACACACAGTGCATGTGCACGCGTGCACACACACACACACACACATGCATGCACACACACACACACACACACACACACACACACACACACACACACACACACACACACAACCTTGCCTGTGCACAAGCAACACAGAAATGAAGGAACAACGTGACCACATTCACCTGCATACATCTCACCTTCTGTGTCTGCACAAGCGGACTAGACACTTTTCACAAGAATGATTTCTGTTTAACATTATTCAGCTGGTGTTGATTTCAAGTCTGCTTTTGCTTCATGTTCACAGCGGCAAGGAAGGATCACTCGGATGAAGACTGCTTTGCATGTGTCATTCTGACACATGGGGAAGAGGGCTATGTATACGGCACAGACAAACCCATTGAGATTGACAAGCTGGTGGCTCCCTTCAAAGGTCACCGATGTAAGACGCTGGCCGGCAAGCCCAAAATCTTCTTCATTCAGGTGAGTCTGAAGATTGTTTTTTTTTCACATGCTTTGCCTCTTAAGATTGTTTCAAGCCCAAAATCTTCTTCATTCAGGTGAGTCTGAAGATTGTTTTTTTTTTTTTTGCATGCTTTGCCTCTTAAGATTGTTTTTTTTTCCACATGCTTTGCCTCTTTAGACCTTTTTTTCACTTGTTTGTTATATTTTTTATGTGATTCTATTACTGTGTTGGCTACAGGATTACCAGTGTATAGATATTTGTTATGTACACACATTATTGAACAATAAATGAAGCTGCAATGGGTTTTTTTTTCTGTGCTACAAATGTGGTGTCTTTACATTCATCAAAGTCACCCGCAACCCTTTCTGACATCTGCAGAATCGTTACATGTTATGGCAACAAGATGGTTATGGTGTCTTGGATGTGAAGATGTGCCAGTGTGGTGTGTTTACATTCGTCAAAGTCCCCCCAACCCTCTCTGACATCTGCAGAATTGTTGCATGTTATGCTGTCCCCCAACCTCTGCACCACCTCAGAGGCAGTGCACCCACGCCACTCATTCCGACACCCTGTCCACAGCTACAGCCCGGTCGGCCCCGCCACAGCCCCGGCACCGGCAATCCATAGGGAGCAGTCAATGTCAAATCGTCAAGAGGCAAACCACTGGAGGAGACACTGCACTGCTGCTGAGTCACTTCGGTGGTGTTCAGTGGCGCCTGTTCTGATCTAACATACGCAGGACACCACCCACTAAGCCCCCTACTGACGACAATAGTTGCTTAGTCGCGGAGCCGGCGTGAGTGAGCTCTCCCCCTGGAGGGCGCCCACCACGTCTGTCCAAACGACAGCCCCCACGGACCCGCCGATACCGGTGACCCTGACGGAACCAAACCAAGGCCACAGACGTGGAGAGAGACATCGAAACTGAGGTCACCATGAGAGCAGGGCATGAAGGGCCACAGAACTTGAGACATTTTTTTTTTTTTTAATGCTGATCGATGAGAATGAGGATGATTAAGATAATGCTACGGATTTCCATTTCGGTCTGAGACTACATGACAGGGCTGTACTCTATGCTTCCTTTCATAGTATATCCCGGTGTCAACCAGGCCGAGAGATACAGGCACCTGCAGTGTTGGTCAGGAAATTTGAGCAACACTCTTCAGAAACACATCCATCCATTAAGTGGATGAAACTCGACTGTGTGGTCCCAGTCTTCCCAACTGAGCCCATAGCAAACTCAACTCTGGGTAGGAGCCGGTCGGGGCAGAAAAACCCACATGACTCTGATGGGATTCGAACCCACGACCTCCCAGCCGGGAGTCTGCGCTAATCACTTCACCCCGGCGGCTGGTATGATTGGGGTTCTTTGTCTGGGTCTGCAGATTTGACAATGAAATACTGACATTCCTGCGCCAGTGCATGTATCATTGTGACTACATGCAATTGATGTTTCTTATATGTGCAGACACATCTCTGCGGCAACAACATCAGCAGATATGTTACTGTGTGTCAGTACGATTAGGATTTCTTGTATCTGCAGCAATAGGGAATTGAGTTCTTATCTTTGTAGAGATCCCCTGTACAAAACTATACTGGTCAGCCATGGTGTTTAGTTTGTTCATATGTGGATGGCATTGGATGAACAGTGATCAGTGGATCCTAATGATGATAATAATGAGGACAATTTCCATAGCGCCCATCCTAACAACGTAGGCTACAGGGCGCTTTACAAGCTTTAACAGTTCAGCATCCTTCTAGTCTTCAATTAATGATAAAAAAATCAGTGGTTGCGTTTAGTTTTCAGTTAATGATGATGATGTAATCATTGGCTGTTTTGAGTCTATGGTTAATAACAATGTGATCAGTAGTTGCTTTTAGTCTTCAGTTAATAGTAATGTAATAAGTGGCTCCTTCTAGTCTTCCAGTAATAATAAAGTAATCAGTGATTGCGTTTAGTCTGCAGTTAATAGCAATGCAGTTAGTGGGTACGTTTAGTCTTCATTTAATAATAATGTAATCAGAGACTCCTTTTAGCCTCCAGTTTATGATAGTCTGATCATTGGTTGCTTTCAGTTTCCAGTTAATAATGATGCAAGTAATGGTTCCATTCAGTCTTCTGATAATGGTTATGTGATGAGGTGTTGCTTTTAGCCTTCATTTGATGATAATATGATCAGTGGCTCCTTTCAGTGAGTGTAATAATTAGTGGATGCTTTTAGTCTTACGATAATGATGATAATGATAATAATGTTAATAATATGATCAGTGGTTGGTTACTTCATCACTAGCGTCTTAACCTGGCTTTGCCAAATCTTGAATCTTGAAAAAATGTGGACAAACGAATCGCAAGACAAAACACGATGCGTTTCAACCTCTTAGGTCTTCTTCAGGCAAGATGCAAAACAATGTGGACAACAAAAATGAAAGAGGATCACTTGTCTTCGGTCAGGTAAGGGGTCATGAGTGCCTGATTACGATCACAGTTAGGCACACTCTCTCCCTCTTAACCTCTTAACTGATTGAAGATAAGTGATTGCTCATTCATTTTCATTGTCCTGATTGTTTTGGATCTTGCCTGAAGAAGACGTATGAGGTTGAAACACGTCATGTTTTGTCTTGTGATTTGTTTGTCCACATGTTTTTGTTTTTGGTTCGCTAACATTTATTTAAAGATCTGTTTAGATTTCCACCTGCAGTCACCTCACTTTGCCTCTAGATCTGGCTTTGCCAGTTCATAACCCCCACTTTGCACCCCTCCCCTTTTGACCCTTCTCCCTCTTTCTGTCTATTCACAACACAGCCAAAGACCATAATAATGGTTCAAGAGAGGGAGAGGGAGGATGGGAGGAGTGGGGGGGGGTAGGATGTGTGGATGTGTAACCCTTGGATGGGATGTTGGGTGGATTGGTGACCCTTGGGTAGGTGGGTAACCCTGGGTGAGAAACCCTCAGCTCAGCAACAGGGTATTAAGACAGGGAGGGATATGGGGGGAGAGGGGAAGGAAGGGGGTCAGCAATAAGATTTGACTGACAGCTTTTCTTGTGTGGGGGATGACCCATGAGGGGCCTTGTGTTATCACCCACCTCTCCTACAGTATTGTGATTTTTCACCTACATGATTAGGGCTAATTACTTTAATTTGGAGAGTGTTCACACTTAGAAAGTTTGCTTCTGTTGGCTACAGAAAACCACCTATACTTGGGCACATATATGACTAGTTACGAATTTGTAGAGTGTTTGCACTCAGAAAGTTTTTTGCTTCTGTTGGATGCAGAATACCACATATACTTGATCGCAGGCTGATTCACATATGCATTTTTGTTGTCATGGTGTCACACAAACCCTTTTCCTTCTTCCCCATCCTTGTAAATACTGCTAAAGAAAAGGTTATTTCAGCATCATGACGACATGCTAGAGAGACTGCATAGAATCCCTCTTTCAGTGTGTGACAATGGAGGTTTCTCCTGTGTGTGGCCTTATCACTGTGGAGAAAGGTGATGGGATTGGCATTGTCGTGTCTGCAGGCATGTCGGGGTTCCCAGCTGGATGACGGAGTGGACGTCGCTGATGCCAGAGGAGCACACGGAGAGGAAGAGATGGAAGCAGACGAAGTGGAGATCCGCAGGATTCCGACAGAGGCCGATTTCCTCATGGCCTACTCTGTGGTGCCAGGTACATTCACTATAGAGGGCGCATGTGTGCCTATGGTAATGGATACATTTAAAGCAGGTTGCACTGAAAGCTGGAAGCCAGCACTATTGTTTTATCTGAATGGAGGCTATCTTTGTGCTCTTTTGCTTTGGGTGTATGAAGAGCTGGTGGTATAGAAAAAAATTGCAGCACAATTATTTTATCTGAATGGAGGCTATCTTTGTGCTCTTTTGCTTTGGGTGTATGAAGAGCTGGTCGTTTAGAAAGGAAATGCTGTCTGTCTCATATACTTTATGTGGAACCAATGGCATAACTTCTCTCAAGTCTCACGGAACTGGCTTGGACAGTGTCAGATACAGAAGGGAGTGCAGGATTCTAAGAAAACACTTGTGTTAAGGAGGATATGGATTTGTTGATTGCCTTGGAATGAAAGCTTTCATTGCAAGCTCTCAGAGTGGTTTCCATAGATTTCGATCCAAATGAAAAAAAATTCTCCAAGTAAAACTTTGGTTGTGAGTATGTAAAGGTAAAGCAGTTATGAAAGAACGAAAGTAGTTTGCCTATTTGACGTGTGTTGCATCTGTCATAGTAGAAAGAAACTCGTGGAGAGCGTGGCAGCAGAGAGTCCTCAGAAGAGAAGCCCCCTTCAAGCGAGTGTTTCGGCCCTTATCTCCTGACACTCTAGGGGGGTTGGGCCACACCCGGTTCATGACTCCGGATGTCCCTCTGCTGCCCCTTTTTTTTTCCCATCTTGGGATGAGCCATGACTGGGATTCGAACCCATGCCCTTCTGGACATGCTCATTTCCACTTAATGACTCGCGCACTAACCACTGAGCCACAGGAACACCTGATATTTGTAGGAAAGTTAAGCCTTATGAAGTTCACTTTTGTTTCTCCTTGACCAGATCCAACTTGAACACCTCTCTGCCGCTTCTGCCATTGCTTTCAGGGCTTTGGTTTTTTTTCCTCCCTGCAACTGAGAGCTGTTTCATGAGGCTGTATGCAAACGTTCCCACAAACCCCCCAGCTCCAATTTCTGCAGTGAGGACTTTGACCTGATAGCCTTCTCTCCTCAGGCTGTTTGCCAGATCAGCATACTTTTCAGTCTTGTAGATCTGAGCTGCCTCCATTCTGTTCTCATATGGCACCGTGAGCTCGATCATGATCAGCTGCTTGGTTGACTGAGAGTGTAATACTATGTCTGGTCTCATGCCACTCTTGCTGATAATCTCTGGGTGACTATTCCATTCTGGGAGGTCTGCTGTGCACTCCCAGTCATCTGCCCCGTTTAGCAGACTCTGCCTGCATGTTCCGAGTGGCACTGTTGTTCTTGGCCATGATTCGCTGCCTCCTGCCGTGAAGAATGTTGCGGGTGCTTTTGGAGTCCTGATTTTTTTTCCTTTTTTGGTGTGTGGTACTAGCCCAGACTACTTGTACAATCTCTTTGAGCACTTGGTTGTGCCTCCATGTGTACCTTCCTTGAGCCAGGGCTACTTTACATGAGCTTAGGACATGCTCCACTGTTTGTTTTTCATGGCAAAGGGGGCATGAAGGATCGTCTGTTTTTCCCCACTTCACCAGGTTTGCATTTGAAGGCAGAAGGTCATATGCAGATCTGAGAATGAAGCTGATCCTGAGAGAGGGGCCATGTGCCAAATGTCATTCCAAGTGAGACTTCTTTGCAGTGCATTCTCCCACGTTGTCCATTGCCCCTGCTGGCTCTGCTGGACTGCTTTTTGGAGTCTTTGTTTTCTTCTTCTTTTTCATCTCATCTCCTGAATCATCATGTCTCTTTTGGCTTTTCCTTTGGCCTTTGACCACCATTCAGTTTTGTCACCCCCAGTCCTTGTCTGTTGGTCTGTGTGTGTCCTGTTATTTCTCTGATCTTGAGACTTTCTTTTGCAGAATCCATCGCCTCTTGAACTTTCCATTTTCTGCCTGTCTTCAGCTGGGGCTTGATTGCTTCAACCACCTTGTCTCCTGAGTCCTCCAGCATGCTTTGAAGTCTGATCTTCCCTGCTTTATATTCCTCCAGGATGGATTTCAGTGGTAGTTTCAGCTTTGCTTGGCGACAGTATAGCGCTATGTCAGTCAGACAGGGTGGGACACCAAGCCATTTCCTTGTGAACTTGTTGATTTTGGATTCCATTGCCTCCACTATGCTGGTGCAGATGTCGTATATCATCAGAGGCCATAGGAGCTTTGGTATCAGCATGAACTGCAGACACCAGACCTTGTATTTGCCAGGGAGCCCACACTGGTCAATGGTCTCCAAGCCTTCTTCCGACATCTGTTTGGTTTCTTTTGCTCTTCGTGTGTCTTTCAGCGTATCATCATACCATCTTCCAAGGCTCTTGACTGGCTCTTCTGTTACTGTTGGAATGGTCTGGTTGGCAACACTGAAGACCACAGATTTGGCCACTTTTCCTTTCCTCAGTGAGAGACTCCGTGATTTCTTTGGCTTGAACTTCATTCTGGATGAGGCAACTATGTCGTCCAGCCTCTCCAGCACGTGACGTGTCTCATCTTCTCTGGATGAAATCACTGTAGTGTCATCCATGAAGGCCTTGAGAGGGGGGGCATCTTGTATCCATCGCCAAGGTCTGTTTGTCTTGCGTTGCTTGTTGCTGCTTTCAAGATGACTTCCATTGCCAACACGAACAGTATTGGGGAAATGGCACACCCCATTGCAATGCCCACTTCCAAGTTGATCCAATCTGTTGTGTACTCCTTGGTAGAGAACCGCATTGAGAAGCCATGAAGTACTTCTTGAGCATGTCGCGGATGTTCTTTGGCACATGGTACATCTTAAGAGCCAACTGTATCATCTCATGGGGTACAGATCCATATGCGTTTGCCAGGTCGAGCCACACTGCGTCCAGGTCTCTCTTTTCTGTTTTTGCTCTTTGGATTGCGTCCCAGATCATTGTGGCGTGTTCTACACAGCCAGCCACGCCTGGAATGCCACCTTTCTGAACTGACACATCCAAGTACTTGTTTTTCCATGAGGTACTTGGTCAGCCTTGCTGCCATGACAGAGAGAAGAGATTTTTCCCTTCGACGTTCAGTAGTGATATTGGCCTGAACTGGGCTGATGTCACTTGAGTTTTGCTCTTTGGGGATGTACACACCATCTGCCGTCATCCACTGGCCGCTGATCTTCTGATTTCTTTCTCCAAAGCTGATCGCAGCAGCCTGTGGAGCCACTCCAGCACCTTGGGACATTTCTTGTACAGCTGGTAAGGTATTCCGTTTGGCCCTGGTGATGATTTGGCTCTGGCTTTGTCGACCACCTTCTTGATTTCCGCCAACGTTGGAGGCTTGTCATTGAACTGTTCCTCAGGGTTGGTTGGCCACACCAGACCTTGAATGTCGAGTGGTGCTTTGCTCTGTGAGTCAGCGTATGTTTTTCTCAGATGCTGCTCAAGAACTCCTTTGTCCACACTAAGGGTCCCAGATTTTGGCTGCTTGAACAGAGTTCTGGCAAACTGGAAGGGGTCTCTGAAGAAACGTTCTTGTGTCTTCTTCTTTTTTTTTTTCCTCTTCCTCGCAGATTCCACTTTGCTGAGGGCGCTGTGTTTTGCTTTCAGGTCTTCCCAGAGTTTTTCCAAGCCTTGTTTTTCAGCTGGCAGAGCAGTCTTCATTTGCTTCTTGAGGTTTTTCTTTTGGACCCTGATCTTGTCCATCTCTTCTTGGCGTCTGGATTTCTTTGGAGGTGTTTTTCTCTTTGGGTAGTTTTGCTCCATAGGCGTCTCTACATGTGGCATACACAATGTCCCCATATGTGGCTAGTTTGTGTTCCAGGGTGCTTTTCCCTATCAGTGCATTGAGTCTTTGGACGATTTTTGCATCCAGTTTTTCCCAATCTTCAGTCTCGTTGCTTGTGGCAGGTTGAGTTTCAGGCGCCTGGCATCGAGGGCCTGTGCAAATTCCTCATCCGAACCAACAGCGTGGATGTCCTTGGCACTGTGGTTTAAATCCTGGCCTTGGTCTTCCGACGTCTTATCTGCTGATGCAGTGCGCTGCTGCTCATTCAGATGAGTCTTCACACATCCCATCTTTGTCCTGTGGATCTTCATGCCACGGGTGGTAGCGAAACGCTTTCCACAGACACATGGATATTCCATTTGGTCCATGTTCGTAGTCCGTTTGGGATTTGCAGTCGTGATTGGTTGAGCACCGATGGATTCATCATTCTCTCCCCCCCTTTTCGGTGAATCCTGGGAGCATCTTTTCCTTTTGTTTCTAGTAGCCACATGTTGAAGGCAAAGTGGGGAGCCAGCCCACAGAGCCCTTGGTTCTGGTCTTTCCCAGTGTCCTCCGGTTTTTTCCCGGACGTCCTCCGGCCTATTCCCCGGAAGTCAATGGGACCCATGCATCAGTAGAAAGAAACTCGTGGAGAGCGTGGCAGCAGAGAGTCCTCAGAAGAGAAGCCCCCTTCAAGCGAGTGTTTCGGCCCTTATCTCCTGACACTCTAGGGGGGTTGGGCCACACCCGGTTCATGACTCCGGATGTCCCTCTGCTGCCCCTTTTTTTTTTTTTTTTTTCATCTTGGGATGAGCCATGACTGGGATTCGAACCCATGCCCTTCTGGACATGCTCATTTCCACTTAATGACTCACCATAGCTAATCCTAAACATATCTGCAATTGTCTTATCACCATACCTAGTCCTATACGGAAGAGGGATCAAGGGTAGAGAAGCCAGCAATGTGCCACCTGTAGTTATGTGATGTGGCTCCCTCACTCTGTGCCAGTCAAAACAGTTCTTTCCATTAAGGCAAAGGGTAGGATAAGGTCATAACACTCTTTGATGAAACGGAGTTTTATTATAAGTTTTGATTTAACATATCTTTTGACTACATATACATCAGTAATTGTAAATGACCATAGTTTTTAAGAAAATGCCAGTATTTTGTTGAAGATTTGGCTGAGAATATGAATTGTAGATTTACTGCATATACCGTTTGCAGCAGATAGTTGAAAAGGTCTTATCAGTATTACTTTTCTTTTTCTGCTAGTATTTTCAATTGCTGCGAAAAAGTCAATGTTAAAAACTAACAACCTCACACATTCTCTCTCTCTCTCTCTCTCTGTGTCTCTGTCTCACACACACACACACACACACACACACACACACACAGACACACACACACACACACACACACACACACACACACACATGCAGACTTACGTTTTTGTGCACACAAATAAAAAATAAATAAACCTCCTTATGTGATGTACACACACATTGATGTATTTGCTTTCCTTTCTGGTCAGCTAGATTTTCATATTCACTTCTGTCAATGTCATTATACATTCTCCCTGAGAAAGCTGTGGCCTTGTTGTCCATGTCCAACAAACATTCAGAAATACATTTCTTTTCATAAACATTCAGAATTCTAGAATCTAAAGCACTTCTTCTGGTTATATAAACCAGTGAAATTTCTTTGGTTTTCATGTACCTCAACTTGGCCTTGCTTTCTCACAGACTGTCCGTTATTCTATCACGTTCCATCTGCTGGCCATTTCATGTTCAGTGAGGAAGATAAGCTTGAGTGTCTAAAACAGCATTGGATCACAGTATGACAGCGCCCTCTGATGGACTGGATCACAGTCCTCACGTGATCTCTATATGGGTACAGGAAAATCTTTGGAAAATCCATGAGAAGTGTATGTGACATATTTTAGGTGAAGTGAGGCATAAAGAAAAAGCCTTTTTGTTATACTGGATTGAAAAAAACAATTGTTATGCAGCTGTTTTTTTTATAATCTCATCATCTTCTTTTACATACCCAGCCTATTCATATTTTGCTGCTGTTCGTTGACATTGCTGATGTAAAAATGAATCATCGTTATGATGATCCAACAGGTTTCTACGCTTGGCGCAATTCTACCCAAGGCTCGTGGTTTGCAAGCGTTGGTTCATGTTCTGCGGGAGAACTGGAAGCGGATGGATCTCCTATCCATGATGACGAAGGTTTGCAAGAAGGTGGCTTATGACTTCGAGTCCAACGCCAGCCGGGAGTTCATGAGGCGCAAGAAACAGATCCCCTGCATCACCTCCATGCTGACCAAGGATGTCTACTTCACACCCAAGTAATCAGCATCCCAACTTCTCTTCCAGCAATGCTTGTTTGAAAGATACCATCTTTATTTGGAGGGGTGCTGTTGATTTTTTTGCCAGTGTGAACCACATGCACAGGGAGGTTTGACATTGTAAGGTGTAAATATTGGTAAGTACGGGAGTGACGTTTTGGGAGTGTGTACCAAACTTGATGTTTGACGAATTGTCCTGGAGATCCTCAGACAAACAGGATGAAAATGTCACCATTGAGAAAGAAATGGTGTGTGTGATGTTTTTTTTTTTTTTTCTGTTTGTTATTGTTGGTGTTTGTTGCCCTTTGCCATACATGTCTTCATGTTTTGAAGTAATATTTTTGGTGTCAGATTTGTCACATGGCTGTCTGCCAAATGGCATGTATGATTACAGCTTTCGTCGTTGTTGCCGTTTTTGTTTGCTTTTCATTGGATTGTGACATTTTTATAAAACTTCCCCAGCTGCCTTACATAAAAATGTGTAATGATTTTGAAAATTATTGTTTTTTTTTCCAAAGAGGAGCAGATTCTAAAGTTTTATGCAAAACCGAGATTAACTTAGTCGAGTCTTGTTGGAAGCGGGTTTCCGACACTGTTCACATCGCTTGAAGGCATGTCAGACGCATACTTCCGACAGAGTTTGACGATGTTTAAATCATACCACCTTTTATTAAAGGGCAATAAATCTCATTTTAGGTACAGCTTAGGGCCCTTTTCTTGCAGTTGCTTACCTTAGACCATTCTCATGTATTCTGTAGTAGTTTTATACAGATTTGATTTGTCCTACTTTTAATTCCTGCAATCACACGATTTTGAACACAATCACACAATTTTGAGTGGATCAAACATTTTGTGGTCAAATTCTTGTGTTTTATGCGGTTGTCATAACTATACTATTCTCTGTAGGTCATACCAAGTGCTCAGAAGTGTAATTGAACTTGTGTGGGAGGATAGAGAGCATGAAGAAGTGGATTACAGTGTGCACAAAAAGTTTTTGTTTTTCTGCAAATGTGTATCATTTTGGAGTACTTGCATCATGTGAACTATGTGGATTCCTCACTGCAGGCAAGAATTTTTGCATTCTTGATAGATATATTTTTTCTTGTATCCAATGGTGTATGTTTCATGCTCATAGGTGAAGTGATTGATTTCTTATGATTTTTTAAAAATTGCCAACAATTATATGATCTGAGGGACAAACTGGTCCATTTTGGCTCTGACTTGATTGAGTTAAGTTGAAGTTTAACACACAAGCAGTGTAAGTGGTAGTAAATGTATATCAAGTGATTGTGACTTCTGTGGTCCGATGCGCTAAACAAACTTGTGATTTGAACTTGTAAATTTTCTTCTGGATTTGTAAACATCTTTGTTGGAAAAAAAGAATACAGAATACATTTGATATTGGACTTTTTGGGGGACTGTTGGCTCATAATCAACTGTGGAATTGAGATTTATATGTGGAGAATAGATGTTATTTCCTTGTTTGTTTTACATGAAAATATAAAAAGTAGACTGACCTAAAGGTTGACGAAAGATTTCTGGCTCCAGAGGAAATGGGGGTGGTGTGGGGAATAGATTGTTATCAGAAATGTTTTTGTCCTAGGGACAGGTAGAAACAAGCTCTGTACAAACAATAGAAGTGAACATTGCTTATGTTTCATCGGGCTACTTTCATAGCTAGCCATTCACACACACATGTACATGAGAAAACATTCTGTTGCATTTAAGCTCATAAACATCTTGTCCCATCATCAAGGTGTTCTGAAATACTTCTGTTGTCAGTTTGCAGTGTTCTGTGTGCTGATTGGCATCAAGCCAGCACATGGTTCGCTGGCGTTGAATCCACATTGAAGAACAAGGCAGGGAGCAGTCCAAAGTGGTGATATTTGACAGCAAGATCGAAATTGACATTTTGTTACAATTAGGTAGAGAAGAAAAGTTAGAACACTGCTGTTTATACAGGACATCTTTTTTTTTCATTTGCCTTGTATACATCTAGATCGAACACTTATAGTACCACATTATCCATTTAAAAACAGAAACAAGATGAGAAAAAAATGGTTGTTCAAAATGGATAGATATCATGGTGGAAATAGCAAGACATGTGTCCATTGGAATTTCAGAAGGCATGGTCTGCATTTATGATGCAGTAACTTAATCTCAAAGAAAGATAGAACGTTCATAGACTGGTGATGTTCAATTTCTGACAGATTCATGGGTGCAAGTCTTCTGAATTTAACTGGAAATCTGGATCAGAAAATTTTTCTCTGTATTGGAGAGATTGTGTTTGAACAGTCTCCAGTGTGGTGAAATTTCTGATACTTTCTGGTTCCTAGATATTTTTGAGAAAGTATTTTCTCTTTGATTCATCTTGAATTTATTTTATTTTTTGATGAGTATGGAAATACAGAAAAAAAATTATGTGCTGTTTTCAGGGAAGAGGGGGCAGGGGTGGCAAATTTGCCATTGAGATCAAGGCGATGATGCGTTTTTTCCTGGCTGAACTCCCTTTGATGTTAATAGCCGGCTTCATTGGATCAAGTCAGACTTGTTGGAAGTATTAAAACATGAGGAATGTCCGACTTCAGGTTTTTAATGACACCTGCTAGTGACTCTTCAGCGTTTGGTGTTTCTTGTGTAAGCATCATTTCAACTTTTTTTTTCAGTTCAGTTTCTGCATGATTAAAACAAAAAAGAACTTGTGAATGGGGAGAGTGAGTAGAGAAGTTGAAAACAACAATGAAAACAACAAAAAACAAAACTAAATGGAGGTCTTTCCTCATCAAGAGAGACCATCCACAGATCCATAACTGGGTATGACTCCCACCCACCGTCCCCTGGTTCACTGATATTTTCTCTACAGATGTTATGTGATGGGTGGAAGAATGGGTATTATGTTGTGTGGGATTGTTGGTAAAATACAAAAGCAGCTTTTTTCCTGCCCATAATCAGCCTTCACCCATGTCTTTCCCACATCACTTCATCTCCAGCCCCAAACTCATGATAGCCCCACATCACTTTATCTCCAGCCCCAAACTCACGGTAGCCTTCACCCATGTCTTTCCCACATCACTTCATCTCCAGCCCCAAACTCACGATAGCCTTCACCCATGTCTTTCCCACATCACTTCATCTCTAGCCTAAAGTTCATGATAAGAAATGAAAATATACTAATATAATGGAAGAATATATTTCTAGTACAGAAAAAAGACAATGTATTAGAACAAAAAAAGCACACTTTTGCAGGGTATGAATGAATCACATATATGTACACATATGAAGGGCTTTTTTTTCTTCCGGTTTGGATAAATTTCATAGTTTTATGCCATTCATTTTCTTACATTCTGTTTTAATTCTCTTGAAAAGTTATTACAAAATATCTAAAGACATAGAGATAGGTGTGCAGACTGTAGCTCAGTTAGATTCTCCAAAAACATCAGACATAAAGAATCATGACTGACATGCATGTGTTTCCAGTTTCCCATCTTTTCCCATGATCTTTGAACCACAGATATATCCACGGTTAGGAGTGGAGGACTTGGCTTGTATTTCACATGATAGACAAACTGAAAGATTTTGAAAATGACAAGCAAGTCAAGAGAGGCAAAGAGTTCAAATGTTTTGAAATGTTTTTTGTTTGTGTTTTGATTTTTTCCATAATTTTGTTGCATAGCTCTCTAGCATTAGTACTTGATAAAAAAAAGTCTCACTTTTAGGATTCCATTACACATCATGATAAATTTCAGGATTGGTGGTATGAATGGGATGGTAGCAATCCATAATTATTTCAAGATTGGATGGATGGCCCCATGATTAGGAATGATTAGGATGATGTCATGATTAGGAATTCTGCAAATCTGAACTTGGGAGTTTGTCTGTCTAGAAGAAATGCTGCATGAATTCAAAATCGGCTGGTTTGCCGGAGTGAGAATAAAACATCTGAGAATTGTGTTCAATGGGCTGAAAAAAGGGTAAAGTGAGACTTCAGAGACTGTGTAAGATGATGAATCTTTCTGTATTAATATTGACAGCTGTGATAACCTCTGTTTTGGTTGGCTAGGCTTCTGAACAGCCAGACATGATCTGAGCTGCAGTAATCACAAAGAACAGCAGTTCTTTGCTATCCCTTGGGGAGAAAAAACCTGCATCTTTGGTACACTACCAGATGCAGACTGTTGTGTGATAACTTGGTGTCTTTATTGTGGGATAGTGACCATTCTCAGCCTGCACCACCACGCCCAAACATGTATGTAGTGTGTCAAAAGGACATGCAAAAGCTAAGACAGGGTTGAAAGGTCTGGGAGGAGGAGTTGTTTGTGCATTGTAAGGCATAATGTTGAATATGGCAGCAAATACACATCCTGACAGTTAATTCATTTTCCCCCATGGATTTCCATTTATTGTTCACATATATCTATTAGGTTTTACTTTTCAGCAATACCAGCCAATGCACTTGCCAGAGAAACAGTGTGGTGATCATCTTAGGAAATGGCAGATGCTCTTTTACCCCAGTTGTTCAGTGTTTGGTGTGGCCATTTTGTTTATGCTTCTTGTAACACGTTTTGGTAGCTACATGAGTGTGAGCAGGGTGATGTGGCAGCATTTGTATTGTTTTTTTTCCCCCCATTGAGATACAGTTTCACTCCCAAGATTATTCTGGGTGTAACAACATTGCTGCATCATGATGCTGCCCCAAAAGAATTGCTGGCGGACACATGGGGAATGTCAGGCCTGCAGTTAAATGGGCTGGTTGTTTGTAGAGCTAATGGGTGTAAGTTCAAACTGCTTTTGAGGTTGGAATGGCATGGCTTGAAAACTCTCTTCGTCCACTCGGCAGTGAATAGCAGCCTGATTCAGTTCAGGGGAGGCAAAGGCAGTGGAAAGAGAGGAGAGGACTAGGTCTTCCAGAATGCCATGTGTGATGTGTGTCTTATTTCCTCCTTTCTTGATTATTGCATGATTGTTTTGATGATGATTGTATGTGTGGGTCATCCTCCCTTTTGTAAATAAATGCTCATGAGTGTTTGTGTATATCAAAGAGGCGAGTTGATCTCAGACTTGGACACTCCATTTCAGGCGACGTTTCATCTTATTGTCTGTGCAGATGTGTTGTTCCATTTTTCTGAAGAGGGACTTTATACCATATTTTGTATTTTCAACTGCAAGTTTGTCGAAATGATCACTTTATTAGTGTGATTTTTGTGTGTGCTTTTTTTTTTTCCAACTCCTTTGGGTTTTACAAGGAGAGAATAAGTTTAACCAGCAGTTAACTTCGATTTTGTTTGCTTAGTCTGAGGGGTATGTTGAAAATGGCTTAGTTTTAAACTATTCACTTGTTTTCTGTCAAAAACTAATGAATGTTGTAAGTGTGAAGAACCATTCATAATACAAGGTGGAAAGAGGGAAGCAAGAAAGAGTCACAAAAATAGAATCTTTTACTGGCTGAGCCACGGTAGGGTTTGTTTGTGTGTTCATGGAAGAAGACAGGGCACTGACCCACTGGGATGGAATAGTGTTGTTTATGAACATTCTGTTGTGTTGGCAACATCATCACGTGCTCAGAACAGTTGGTGATCATGATATTAATCTCCAAACTTTTAAAGATGCTGGATATAATTATCATGATGCGTATTTGCCTGTCTGTGGGCAAGGAAAAGAATGATCAGAAATGGATGATCATGTTTTATGATGACGGGATATAATCAGATTTCTTTCTTTGGTATTTTGTCCGTGTGTTTTGCTAGATCATTGCTCAGAGCTACCGCAGAGCTGTAGATTGTTGACACATCCACGTCATAAGTGGGGGTGGATGGGGGAAGAAATGAGGCATGGTATGTTCATCATATGTACTTGTCTGGCCCACATCGATCAGCCGACGTCGGACCATTGTGACATGTCTCTGTCAGTGACTAATACAGTCACAGCTACAAAATTTGTCTTCATTTTTCAGGTTGGGGGTGTATTGCAGTAACGCGTTCCAAGTGGAAGCACATTTGCAATGTCTTTTATGATCAAACAATGATAAAATGATAGCCAGTCAGCAAATCCCCCCCCCCCCCCCCCCCCCCCCCCCCCCAGTCCTGTCTCACTTTCCTCCTATCATGTGTGTTTTAAAACACTGGAATTTTTATCCAATTACAAGAGTTGTAAACTTCATTCACCGGTGAGTCTGCATGCAAGATAATTCAAACTGGACCTCTCATTGTCAAAACTGACTGCATTTTCACCAGTAATGAATCATTTGACCCCGATACCTCAAAATGACCCTGAAACTTTGCAATGGAAGAATTCCAGTTTGAGTGCATGTTTCCCTGTCAGGTTATTATTCCAAAATTCCAATGGATTGTATCTTCAAGAATGAATGGGTGCGTGATTGCAGGATTAAACTTGATATGCTCAGCTGATCACATGGAAAATGCACTTCAGGTTGCTTTGCTACAGCAACACCTCTTTCTACATTTGGGACATTGCAGACTTTATTGAATCCTCAGAACACCAGTTTATTTATTGTCAGGGTATGTGTGTATTCTCATTTTTTTTCAAGTTTAAAGTAAGGTGGGTAGATGTTTGAATTGTTTTATCGCTATTAGTTAAAAAAAAAAAAACACTTAAAAGTGTTTAACAAAAAATCTTTACAAACCATAGTGTGCAATATATCAAAGCTTATCAATGCAAACAGCATTGTTGTACATGTTTTTCTTATCTGGTCTCCTACTGATCACAAGCACAGACAGACAGTCCTACTTTGGTGAGTGTGTGTGTGTGTGTGTGTGTGTGTTTCAAAGTTATGTCTATACGGGAAAAAAAAAAAAAAGAAAAAAGACACCACCTCAACCCCAAAACCAACCAACCAAACTCTAATGATAAAGCTAGAAAACTACAAATGGTTTTGATGAGTGAGAGAAGAGTGAGAGGTAGGAGACGGATGAAGATGGTCCTTTCATATGTTTTATGTAGATTTAGTAGTAGGTAAATGATTGACTCTTATTTTCCTACTTTGTAGTGTAGGTGAGAGAGTGTGTGTGTGTGTGTGTGTGTGTGTGTGTGTGTGTGTGTGAGAGAGAGAGAGAGAGAATGTGCTCAAAAACCAACGATATCTAGGATTGAAGTTTGTTACCCTTTTACTTTTCCATCTCTTTCTTATGTCTTCTCATTTGTACTTAAAAACCAAACACATGAGACAATCCATCAAATTAAAAATAGCTCATGCCTCCTTCTCCCCCCAATCACCCTGTGCAAATCTGTGCAAATGGGAAACGGCTCCAATTTTGGGCCATTATTAGTAACTCAAAATGTCAGTTTTATTTGTATTATAATTTTGTGTGTTCAAAACTGAAGAAATGTAATTTTGTGAGATCAGATATTGATTTATTTGACTTGATGTGACTTGATTCATATGACTTGACTTGACTTGGAAGTTATAAAAGGAAGACATAATGCCTTATTTTCGATACGTTCTGAAAGCTCATTTGTTCTTTCACTTACAACACTCCATGGCGATATTGAACAGCACAAACAGCTACCAGCTTTTTCACATTCAGTGCTAGTACAGTAAATGGGAAAATACTAGCTTCATAAGTCCAGTAACAACTGTTTTCCTCCTGAATAAAACAAGTATAATCCTTCAAGAAAACAGTGTTATGGTGTTATCCCTGAGGATCACAACTACTTTCAGTCTTTCCCACAGGAACCTGGTAGTTATTCTGTTCTACCTAACAATCACCATGGTTTTCTATATTTTCGCAGGGAAAACGGTAATTTATCCTCAAGGAAAACGGAAAAAAAAAAAATGGCGAATAAAGGTTTGACCCTAGGAATCACAACCGTTTTCCCTGTCCCAGCTGGCAGTCCGCAAAGTCACACCAAAGTACCAGTGGGCAGGCATTTGCCTGGGAAGATAGTGATCAGAACTGATTTCTCTGTTACGCTGTTTTCTTTGAGAAATAACTTGGATTTCCTCAGGAAAACAGGGATAATAGAAAAATAGGAAAACAACCATGATCCTGAAGGAGAACAAGGAAATCAGTTATTGTCCAGAGCAAAACAGCTGTGATCTGTAGGCAGAGTAGTTGTGATCGCCAGGAGTGGTCCAAAGAACTATAACCACAATGGCTTTTCCTGTTTTCACTGTTTTCCTCAAGGATATCAGCTGAGTTTTGTCTAGTTGCAAGTAGTCTCCCTTACAAGTAACTTACATTTTGACTGCCTTTTGGTACTTTTGCCCATCTTTGTTATCTGCAGTTTTCTGCCTCTGTGGATCAGTGGTCTGATTTCACTGTGGAAACTGTACATAGTTTTCCATGGTAACAATTCATGACAAACTAGTTTTCTTTTTCTTTATTTTTCTTTTTTAGTGTGGTGACAGGTTTGTGAAAATTGGATATGCTGTCCAGAGTGTACATTAGTGCTGTATCAGTTTGCCCCAAAGGCCTTTTTTACAGACATTTTTTTGGTCACATTCTTCACATTTAAAAAAAAAAGTCTTTTCTATTTGGGATTGATAAATTAAACGGAATGGCTGCAGCTTTCAGCACAGCCTAATCTTTTCTGCCTTAAGGATGTGAGTAATTTTAGCTACGATGTCATGAATTGATTTTTTGGTGGTGGTTTTTTTCTCACTTTTTTTTCCCCCCCAGACATGAATCCTCTCCCTCCCCCTTCCAATGTGTTTGACAGCCCTGAAAGGCCCTGTTTGATCGGCTGGGCTGTAACGATCACAGCTATACACCATTGTAGTTAGATAGGAATTCAACTCGTGCCTATTATGAATCAAATCTGTTTGTTTGAACTAGCCCCATTAATACATTATTGGACTATTCCCTATACAGAATTAAAAAAAACAAACAAATATAACCAATGAGAGTTTTATGTGTGATTAAGATGTGTTCATGTTCTGTGTGTGGTGAAGTGAGTGATGTGTACACAAGGGTTTTGTTGAGAAGGGTTTTTTTTTCCTGTCCTTTTGCAGAGCCAAGTTTGGCTTGCATTTTCCTCTTGCATACATAAATTGGTTGCTCAGTAATATATATATGAGCTTTGAGGAAAAAGAGTACACAATCACTTGCATGCGCACCAGTACAGAACGTAACTAGTCTGTTTTGAAATGCTTTGTATTCTGTTGGGGATGTCATGATAAAACTGTGGAGGAAAAATCAAAACAGTGCAATATATGTCTGAAACATGGATACAAGCTAAAAAGAAATGTCAGACATCCTCAGGGAGACAACTTCACAAATCTTGCTAAGAGAGACATGACTGTCACTGTTGGCACTGGAGTGGGCTAGAGCTCTTGCAGCCCACAAAGTAATGTGTTTGATGTTTGCGGCCATCTTCCACTCACTTTCACTGACATAAACCTCTCCACACTGATTCCAGCCTCCCCATTACACAGCCACACCTAGGCTTGCTCTGTCGCAGCCCCAGTACTGGCAGTCCGTAGAGATCAGGTCACCATGAGGCAAGCAACCAGAGGAGACAACAATGCTGGCAGTCACCTGGATGGTGTCCAGTGGTGTCTGTTCTGATCCAACATACACAGGACCCCCTCCCCCCCCCCACTCCCTCCCGCCCCCCACTCCGAAGAACCTTACCAATGACAATAATTGCTAAGTCATGAAACCAGTGACAGATCTCCCCCCTCTAGATAGTGCAACCACACCCATTCAGCAAACTTGCAGATACTGATAATATGACACGAAGATTATTTTAGAGGATCTTCTTTTAGACTGTTAATCAGCACACCAGTACTGTTAAAAATTATCTTCACTTGCCAAAATTCCTAGTAATTATTTTCACAAATATGAAAGATCTGAAAATGGTAAACCATGTATTATAATTTAACAGTATATATATATATATATATATTATTTTTTTTTTTCATGTTGAGCAACTTGAAACAAACTGTCTACAAGTATATGCAAATCAGAGTTTGGCAGCAAATCATCCCATGTCTGGGACAGCATAACAGAACAACAGAAGCTACAAAGATGACCAAAAAACAGTTCATATTTTCATTTGTTAGATGTGTATTGCTTAAGGAAGCAAACAACAACAACATTGTGCAAATGTAGCAATGGAATACTTGACCTGCTTTCCCCCAAATAGCAGGATATAACAACGATCCCCTTGCTGACACATAGTCCCTTCTCCCCCCACTCTTCAAAACAACAAGGAGAAGTTCTAAACTGAAAAGAAAATGAATGAGGGACAAAATGGGAGTACATGTCTAGAAAAGATTGAGGAGAAGAAAAGAATAAAATGGTCATACCCCTCCCCCCCCCCCCCCCCTTTCCCTCCCTATCCACCAAATGTCAGTTTTGATATTCTGGGTGCGAAATTAATATCCTGTTTCACCAGATCTTATGCCTTTTCTCCCCTTCAGTGGCATCATCAATGTCTGCTTTTCTAAGAAATTCTGCATTTGGCATCTGTACCTGTAAAACATTACTGAACATTCATATGCACAAACATACAGTGATGCTTCCGAGCAAATGCTGTAACAGATGTAAACATCTAACTGCGATCAGACCCTATTGGTCACTTTGTTCATGGTGAACTACAGAACAAAAGTAAGATACTTTCAGACTGAAGTAGACAGTTCCGGTGGGACTCAAGCCCCAAACCTCCCAGACTGCAGCGTTGTTCACGGCACACTGGTGGTGGGAGCAGCTGCCAGGGGCTGTAAAACCCACACAGGATGATTGTCCTGATGACGATGCCTGGGGAACTGGACTTTTCTTCCAGCTTATGTTGAAGACTGGAAGAGTTCTGTTTTCATTGTTGGGACATTGCACAAATGTAGCACACTGATGATTTCTTTTTGTTTGTGTTTTTTTCATTTTGAAACTTTATTCCCTTGAACAACATGCATTGAAACAGCTGCATGGAGAATTTTGTTTTATGAAGTCGATTGGACTTTATGTAGTAAAGTCTTCGTGGCTTCTTCAACATATCTTCATTAGGGCCCGGGGCCTGGAAATCTTTCCAAGCATTTTGAACTTCTTTGTGAGTTTCAGATATAATGAATATAGATTGAAGTGAAAATATGAAATATAAATGTTGAAATACAGACTCACCAAACGAAACTACACAAAAACTTAAGTACCAAGCCTCAACCTATTGGTCTTTTGGTCTTTTTTCTTTTAGACAATGCATAACCATTAAAAAAAATGAAAATGAGTAAATTACCAAAAAACATAACCAAGCAAATGTATCTTAAATAAATGTCAGCGAACCGCCCAGAGAAACGTGGACAAACAAGTCACAAGACACAACACACAACGCATTTCGACCTCTTAGGTCTTCCTCAGGTGAAACAAAGACAGACAAAATAACGAAAATGCACTTAGCTTTGATCGCTTCAGATTGCTTCTGAGTTCAGCGCAAGGAAGGCGTTCACCTGAGGAAGACCTAAGAGGTCGAAACGCGTTGTGTGTTGTCTTGTGATTCGTTTGTCCACGTTTCTCTGGGTGGTTCGCTGACATTTATTTAAGATTTGTTTAGATTTCCGCCTGCAGTCGTTTCACTTTGCTTTGCAGCTACAAGCAAATGTAGGTAAACAAATCAGTCACAATGAAAATGACGGAGAGGACTGGGGAGAACAAGGCAGAGACTGGACGAAAAAGAGAACGTGTACCTTTGAATCCTTTACTGAGGCAAGTGGAATAGTCTTCCTGTTCTGTATTCTGAACAGAACTATCTGTTTATAGGTATGCCTTTATCTCCTGCGTGAGAACTTGGTAGACAGGGCTGGATACAATGTTGATGCTTGATCCAGGGTCTGACATAAAACGTCGCCTATGACAGCATGGTGTTCCTTGCATCATAGTGAGAACATCACAATCTAGCAGACTCCCACAGAGGCTAGCAAAGAGTAGAAAAGGGAAACAGAAGAATTTCAAAGAAAGAAAGAAGTTACAAAAGATAAATAATGAACAATTAAAAGAAAATAATTAAGTCATGTTTTAGGATCCAAAACGAATGAAGGGGAAATTCCTGAGGTACAAACACACGAAAAGACAACACAACAAAAGGTAACATTCAGTTTGAATAAAATAAATCAAAGTGAGTTTCAAAGTGTAAAAATCTGCAGGCAGAGGTTAAAACATAATGTTGGAATACTAAGCTGCCCAAGAACGCTACAAAAACCAAAGCAGTGCACACGAGACCTACTGACCTTCGTAGGCAAAAAAAGTGTTTGTTATGAGCATTTGGAACCTCAGTAACTTAACATCTGTTTTCATGTTTTTCTTTGTGGCTCTCTGGGGTTTTGACATCACTTAACTTCTGGGAAGTGTCCATAAAGTGGCCAGCAGTTCGCTTTTCAGGTCAGCCATTCCTAGCTGTGCTGAGTGAAAATAGCTGCAATTGCATTTGCAAGGTTTAAGAATCTGGGTCCATTTCCCATTTATCATTCTTCTTAGTCCAGTGGGTTTGGACAGCCTGAATGAAGGATTGTCTGCACTTTGTGTGAACTGCACCAACAGCAGTGCTGTTGTTGATAGTCACAGCATGTCACGCTTGTTATGTCACTTGTCATCTTTCTGTTTCTGCAGACCTTTCTGTCCGGCATGGACTGTTCTTTGCTCTACACTAAATTAAGCTGATCTCTTCAGAAGCTCTCAGAATGGCAGAAATCAAAATCATTACAATGTTATTTGTGTCTTTCCTTGCATTTTGTCGAAGGTCTGAACCTTGGTCAGTCTGGCCAAACGATGCCTGTTGAATTTTCTGCTCTTCCAGTGAGGTACCCGTTTACAGGTTCATCACTGTTCTGAATATTTGTCTGCTGTAAGTGGATGATCACTGCCATCCGCAGAGAATGGTTGCCTTGGTTTTGCACTGTGCAAACGCAAACTCTGGCTTGGTTGTCGGTGGTGGTGTGACCACACCAAGGTTACATGTATTTGTTCCAGTTTCTCTGTGTGTTCTGTGCAACAGTATTCAAAGTCTTTAAACCTTGACCAGTCTTGAATACATGCATGTCCATTTGTGTTGGTATCTCTCTTCAGCTAGTGTTGCTGTATCAATTTCCCTGCTACAGGCAAGCTTGAAACATTCGTGTTTGTTCCTGTCACAATGTGTACTATGTGACCAGGTACCACAAGCAGCAGAAGTCTGGAGTTACGTGCAAGCAATTGTTCCATCATTGGAGTAACAATTACCTGCCTTGTTTACTATCTGCAGTAAATATTGTTGATGTACATTGACTGAACAGCACTTCTGTGACTTGGAATTCAACTTCCGTGAGAATCATGAACAATGAGTGATGCAATATTTGGACTAGAAGGCCATGTACTTTGACCACTGCCACCTTGCATCATGAAGCGCTCTTATCTATGACATTTATTGGGTTTGGCCAACAACAGTGTCAATCCATTCTGACTGTTGGACATACACCATCAGCAGACATGTTCAGTGTCCTTGTCAGCACTGCTCAAAGTGTAAATCACCCTGTGTACACATTGACCCGAATGCACACAACACACACGTACACACACAGACCTACATGTGCACCCCCCCCCCCCCCACGTGCACACACACACATCTACACACACACACACACCTACACACACACACACACACACACACACACACACACGCCTACACATGCCTACACACACACACACACACACACACACACATATACACACAAACACACACACACACACACACGCACTCAGTATTGGTATCACAACAATGGCAGAACTGCCTACTCCACTCTGCAGGTTCCAGGGACGCACTTCATGAACATCAGACAAATGCTGATTTCCATGATAATGTAGTTCCAACACAAATTTCACACCATGCACCCAGCTTACTGTGCTGGATGATTGACCATGACTGTGAAAAGTTATCTGACAATGCAAGTCTGCTGTCATCAGCTGCTGTTCATTGTCAAAATGGTGATGCAAGTTGCACTCTGCCTCTATGCCACATATTCTGAGACATGAAGTACATGGAATATGCTGTCGGTTTTGATTCTTTCTCAGGACAAATATGAATACTCTTGTTGTATCATATGCATTCTTGTTAAGGCGTGCAACTTGACCTGATCTTGGAATTAACAACAACTCAACTTTTTCATGTTGATCACAGTGTTGAAGTATTGACACTGCTCTCAGGAAGTAGAGTTTCTTCTTCTTCTGTGTACGCAGGCTGATACTCCTGCGGACACTCCCTACAAGGAAGTGGAGTTTTGTGTGTATGACCATTTTTATCCCGCCATTAAGGCAGCCATACTCCATCGTTGGGGAAGGTGCATGCTATGTGTAATGTGTTATCCATACCAACGGCCAAACTGGCCTTCTCTTCCGAAAGTTGGTGATGGGATTTTACATGTGTGCAAGATGTTATGCGTGCGTTCACACAATGAACCTCAGTTTACAGTCTCATTCAAGTACTGTTTGGGAAATGGAGTCAGAACTAATGTTAACTCTGAGGGAAAAATACCTCTGTCCCAAAATGGCCTGGTGGAGATTCGAACCCGCAACCCTTGAATTATGAGTCCGGCACTCTACCAACTGAGCTATTCTATTCTGGCCCCAGTCGAGTTTAAATCAGACAACTTAATAAGAAACAAAAGATACTAGCCATCAGAAAGCTGGTTTGGAGCTGATAATAAACGAAGTAGATACAGAAAAAAATACAAACATGACCTCTCACCTGTTCCCCTTAAACAGAAAGCAATAATGGCTGCTTGAGGCTGAGCTGGACATGCAAGTGGCCAATGGTAATGGCTTGTGCCACATGAGTCTCACCAAACTGATCATGTTTTTAATTTATTGATCATAGATTTGTTTTTCTTTGTAATTACATGATTTCATAAACTCTTGATAACTTTTCTAGCTTTACACTACAACTTTGGTGTGTATGTAGGTCACAATTAATGGTGATTTGGCCTTGGCAGTGGACACTGACGTAATCTTGTGAACCTATAACCTGTGCAGCACATGCAGCTCATCGCCTGTGCCCTACATTTGGAGGTGTCTTGTCAATGGATGAACACATTTTGTTTCAAATGTCAAGATGTGTGCCAGTTACACCGTAACACACTGTCAGCAAAAAAAAAAAAAAAAAAAAAAAAAGTACAAAGTAACTGCTCAATTTCACTTTCCAGCATATACTGATTTACGAAAAAAGAAACGATACTGACATGACAAAGTGTCTTATGTGATGACAACACAGTCTCAAGCCACATCAAGTCATGTTGGTCATAGCCCAGTCAACCACAGAAACAGCAGCAGAGCTGTAAGCAAGTCAAAAACGGATTTATGTTCACAAATTGAAATGTCAAGAATAACGAATAAAATTTAAAATAAAAACAGGTCCTGAAATGAAAAAGAAAAAAAAATTCCAAAACAAATATACCATCTACTATAGTTTCATCTTATCAAATGATGAATATAGATCTTCATCAAACTAAAAATCACATTGGTGGAACATCTTGGAACAAGTTTTTCACAAAAATCCACAATGAAATAAATGTGCCCACTGTAACATAACACAAAATATAGAAGACAAAGCTTACAGATGAGATCATTTGAGAGGTTCTTTGCCAAAGTTTTTTATAGGAAAATAGTGACAAAACTCTTAAAATTCTCAGATACAGCACTGATGCTAGAGAACATTTCTACCTCCTCAATCTCCTCAGTGAAAATCGTAATGTATTAAGTCTTCTTGATATAAATCACACCGTCGGCACACGTTGGTCAAATAAAGCTTGTTGAAAAACTTCAATCCACTTGTCAGCCACTAAGTTATCAATGGTGGGTACTCTATGTTGTTCTCAACCATTGTATATGAACAGCGAATTCATTCTTTCCATCAAAATACACAAGACACAGCTTGTGTTGATATTACAGAACGACAAAATGCTAACTGTCCTTTAACCAACATTAAATGCTATATTTAACAACAATAAATATTTGTTTTCTGGACTGGTCTGCTTTGTGACACTTGTCAGTTAAGAATGGAACCAATAAATCCAATAACAGGCAGGATATTACATCACATACTTGGTAAGTAACACTGTTTGCCTTCTCATTATGTCTGCAATGCATGCTTTGTCCATCTGGAGAGCACATGAGCTAAACAGCACTGAGGACTTGGTCACATACAGGTCCACTCACTCTCAATGACACCAGTGGAGGATGTTGTGTGCGATGCACATCATCCGACAGCGCATGCACTTTTCAGTATTGGATCATGTCTGTCTGATGTTAATCTTTCTATCCTCCTGGGAAAACAAAGTGTTGATGGTGATGGCTGACTGGTGGTTGCCATTTCCAATGAGCTGATGATGAGTCGGTGTTTACCCGGAGGATTTCCTGGTCCCATGGGAACATCAGAATCACAAACTCCCTTCGCACTACATCAATGGAAGCACACCTTGCTGCCACAATTTGTGTGCGAGTCCCTTCTAAACATCCCCCTCCTCCCCTTTCCCCCTCCTTGTGCCCTTCAGACAGTCTAAATATATTGTGAACAGAGATAAAAATACATACATCTATCTCTTGCAAACCTTCAACACTGAGTTATTCTTGCGGTCTAGATGATCACATCAGCACAATGCCACTGCTACACCGTGCACTGTGGAAAAGTAATTCCCTTTCTTTCCTTTACTTTCTTCATTCTTGTTTCTATCTCCTCACTTTATTCTAGTATTCGATGTTTCATCACAACTGCCTTTCTTTCTGAGAGCAATCCATAGCTGAGTGATGTTATAACATAATACTTTTGGTATATGTTGCCAATGGAAGCAGTGTTGCTAATGCACACACAAAAGAATACAACAGACATGATGGCACCACAGAGACAGAGACCACATGTTCCTCCTGTTACATGATACATCAATAGTTTTGGTCATGTCCCTCTTGCTATTGTACATATGATGATACCACTGAGACATAGGCCACATTCCTCTTGTTATTGCACACATGATGTCATAGAGGCATTGGCCGTGTTTCCCTTGCTATGGCACATAAAACCATAGAGGTAAGGACCATATTCCTCTTGCTATTGCACACTTGATACACCGGGACACACGCCATATTTTTCTTGCTATTGCTCACATGATATTGAGGCATGGGCCATATTCCTCTTGCTATTGCAAAAGGAATATGGCCAATACAACAGAGGCAAGGGTCATATTCCTCTTGCTATCGCACATAAACAGAGACATCATCCATCATCTTGTTACTGCACATATGAAGATACCTTGGTGACATGGACTAGGCTCCCGACGCAGTCCCTGACAAATACCAGTACGTTCTGCAATCCTCTAGCTGTTGCCCACACGATGACACCACGATGACAAAAACCTGACACCATCAAGCGTCTTTCTTGGGGTCAGCTCCTGGCAACTCCTCCGCACACACTCTTGGGAACCCATCCTCGGATGCGATCCTTTTCTGAAGTACATAAATCACTCGGTGAACTAACTGTGTCATGCTTTTTTGTGTGTGTGTTTATCTTCTCTTTTAAAATAAAATAAAAGTTTAGGATAGTATGCTGATATGTTCTATTTTGGCAAAGTATGTTACATGTTTTTGTTCATTGTTAAAAACCTGAAATTCAAGGATTTTTTATCTTTTGTTTTTTTTTTTTTTTTTTCAAATTACAGAATGTTTGTTTAAATCTTAATCTGTAAAATGAAACTTTTTGTTTTCAAACTAACAGTATCGATTTCTCTTTTTCAATTTCTTAATCTTGTTTTTTCCAATTTGGAGCATCTTTTTCTTTTTGTTTACCATTAACATGCTACTCAAACCTAATATCCACAAAAGAGCTCTTGTACGTACACAGTAGTTACAAACATGCATGCACACTTTTAACAAAATAAGTACTTTACAGACGCACGCACACACACACACACACACATATATACAGATCTGAACAATTACAACATACAGATATATTTGCTTTCTTCCATACCACTTCTAACACAAACTCTGCATGTATTTGTTCCGTCCATTCACAATGCATCGACAGGCATTGAAACAATACATCAATCCATGCTCCCTACTTGCCCACAACAGAGACATGCATTCTCCACTAGCAACAACTGACCAAACCAGTCACTGCTACACTCACATGTACACATAGATAGTGTATGTGTGTGGGTTTTTTTACTTACACATTTCCTACACAGGATCACAATTTTTGCATTGTTATAATGAAAGGTAAAGCATGTATGTCACAAGCCACTGCGCACTAGCATACCCACCTCGACTACCTTCAAATGGCAACTGTTTTGTTCCATACAACCAGTGCCTGAAACCAAAACACATGCATTGCTTAACATTTCTGCTATGCAGTTATCCTCTGTGGCAGAGGTTGTTATTTCCCTACTATAGCCTAGAGAAAAACTGTACAATTACAGTTAGGTCTAGTTGCAAAGTGAGACGACGACCGCCGGCGGAAATTTAAACAAATCTTAAATAAATGTTAGCGAATCACCATAAAAACATGGACAAATGAATCACAAGACAAACCATGATGTGTTTCAACCTCTTAGGTCTTCTTCAGGCAAGATACAAAACAATCAGGACAACGAAAATGAACGAACAATCACTTACCTTCCATCACTCCAGTTCATTTGCTCGTTCATTTTCGTTGTCCTAATTGTTTTGTATCTTGCCTGAAGAAGACCTCAGAGATTGAAACGCATCATGTTATGTTATGTCTGGTGATTCGTTTGTCCACGTCTTTTTTGTGGTTCACAAACATTATTTAAGATTTGTACAATTACAGACTATGAACTGCACACACATCATAGGACCAATTAGAGGGTGTTACTATATATTCATAATGCATGAAAACAATGGTGGTACATAATTGGAAAATATTTTATTTGACTCTTTGTCCTGAAAGAGAACATTTATCTTGTTTGAATCATACATTAAGATGGATTGGAACTGATGCAGAAATCATAAACTACTACTTCTTTTTTAAAACTTTCTCATCTTACTCTCTCTTTGTTTTGCCTCTTACATATATAAAGAGCTCAGTTCACTTGTTTATTACCAGGTTGAAGAAGAGTGCGTCAGAATCTCATTCAAGCAGATGGACACAGACAGGCACACTGACGCACACCTGCTATGCTGTTGTTAACAGCTTGGCATATGTTGTCTATGAGGTCATGTGCAAAGATTGCACCGATATCTACACAGTACTGACTGCAACTGTTGGATACAACATTAAAGAAACACCAAACAAGAACAAATTCTTCTATCTGTGACCATCTCTGCTCCTAGAACAACTTCATAAGTAAAATATCTGTCCTCTGCTCTGAACAACATGAATTCAACAGCAAAATCAAGGAAGGCAGACAAATGAAGTAGAAATGGCCAAGCTCCCACAGAGATGTTGACAATGAATTGCCACCCATCTCTTGTAACTCAAACCTGCACCCCTGCCAATCGCTTACAGTTTTGAACTCTATTCAATCAGCTACAGGGGGGTTTTCTCACTCACGACAGCTCACCACAGTAAATTTCCTTTGCAGTGTGCTAATGAAGACTGCGGGATCCAGTTAAAATATTCTTGTCCTCATTTTCATTGAGTCAGAGTCAGAAAACACAAAAGAAATGTAAGGGATGATGTTTGAATGTCACTGTGGCAACTCCTGCACTGCATGATGAGTGTATTCATGACAGAAGGCAGGGCGGCAATGTCACCTTCCTACTAGCAGACTTAGTATGGAAGAACCGAATCCAGATGCTCCAATGGTGAAATGGATATCGTTTCTTTTTTTTTTTTAGTTTGGGCCAATACCTGCTGTTGGCTAGTCAATCTTGTTACAACAAAATCATCACATTGTGGAGTCTATTGTGCAAGGATTCATTTTCTGACTCTTCATCAATATTCCAATATTTTATACCCCCCCCCCCTAAACCCCCCCCCCCCCCCCCCCCCACCCACTAAACTTCTTCTTCCTTTCACACACACACACATAGACACACTCTCTCCCTCATCCATTCCCCTCTCCCATTCCCTAAATTGTTTTTGCACATTCAGCTTTAAATGGTTCTTGCTAGTTCTCTTAACTTGATCAGTTTCATAATATAAATTCTATGGTGGGTCAGATAAGTTTCCTTCATAGAAAATCCCCATATTTTGTGGAATATTTCAAAAGTATCTCACACACAGAACTGTATAACAAGACCACCACAACCACCAGCAAGACTGCTATTTATTCCACAGGAACATCTGCCACCTATGCACCAACAACTTTATGAATGGAATGTTTTGATGATGACTGCATAGTTTGCTTACCTTATAATGCTATCATTTTCCTTGATTTAACGCTAGTCATACCCAAGTCTTGTCAGACCTTGAAGCAGCAAAAATAACTTTGTTGTTTATCTCCCCCTGCCTTGAATACAAACCCCACCTAACAACCCTGATGATCAACAGGGATGACGGATTATGATCATAGATGATGGACCACATTGCTTATAATCCTTGTGTGTGTGTGTGTGTGTGTGTGTGTGTGTGTGTGTGTGTGTGTGTGTGTGTGTTTTCCACTCTGTCACTGAGTCAGTGAAGAAAAAAGCCTCAACGACCGGACAAGTCTGCGGTGAAGTCCAACCACCTGTGGGCACTGAGAACTGGACCCAAACCGTAGATCTGGATGAAAAACCCAGGTGCTCCAGAACAAGGGTTTCAGACAGGTTCTCCACATTTCCCACACGGACCCTGAGACTGAGGACTTGTGTCAGGCCACAGTTCAACACATGCACTGGCAGACAAGGACCCCTCCTCACAGTATCAAGCATGGCCAGCTTGCCTGATACAGACATGTGCCTCACACAGACCATTCCGCAACAGACAGGGGAGGCTGGACAGTCCAGAGGAAGACTGAAGGATATATGGATGGTGATATGTAGAACTGGAGTGATCACAAAAACCTCTGCCCTGTTGCACACGACTGAGGAGAGAGGGCTGTGGACATCTCTGCCAGTCCACCCCTCCATCAGAACCTTCTTACTGACATGGGGCAATACTAAGCAGAGCATTAGACAGGTCTTGATACGAATCAGCCTCCTACACAGGGAAACAACCCCAGCTGCACTACACCTCCAGCGCCTGCGGGTTTTTGCCTCAGCATTTCTTTATTGTTCCATCAAGGGACATCAAAATTAAATCTCTTTTGGCCAGTGGCTGTGAGAATCACCCTGCACAGGCTGATGAGGATCTGCCCTTCTGTAGACCGATAGACAGACAACAAATGCACACACCCAAACACACATACAGACAGGATCATCTTCATACTACAGACAGACAAACAGACATGCTAACAGACTGGCAAACAGACAGATGCAAAACCAAACACACATACAGACAGGATCAAAAACATCATCCTGCTTTGTAATGATTTGTCTGTATGCTGAACTGAAAAGAAAAATGAAAAAGAAAACATCTATGAAACAAAAAGACATGTTAAGAAGAAAAAAAAGAAATCAAAACATGCAAGGTTTGTTTTGAGATATGAGGACTGCTTTAGAAAACTTTTTCTTTGATCTTCTCATCCATAATACGTTCATGTTCTGCTATAAAACAGGCCGAAGAACAGGCGTAGCAGCTGGATTGCCAGTGCATGCACCTGGACACAATGAAGAGCATGGACAGACTCCAGCAAATAACATCAAAAGATGTTTCTGCTGTTGCTACTCATGCTATACTGAATTCAGCATCTATGTGAAATGACTCCCCACTTTGATGCATCTTCAAGGAAAAGATGTCAATTCTAATTTTGTAAGCAAGTACAGAAACTGGGTCAAGTGCAAGAGCAACAAATGGCAGCACCGACACAGACTTCTGCTCCTGATGGAGAAACATGTGTCAATAAACAATATTAACATTCCAGTAAAGTCAACTGCTTTTTTTCTCCCCTGCTGAAACAAAGCCACCCCCACTCAACTCACTTTTTCCATCGGGTGACCATCACCTTGTTGTCCGGTTCCAATCTGATGCGGGGTTCATCAGTGCAAGGAATGCAGAATGCCACCTGCAGGCCTTTGGAGCAGGGGAACAAGTAGCCTGAGTAACTCTGTGTGATGTGGTACAGCACCGCTCGCTCTCGCTTCTCCCGCCTTCTGCTTCAGCTGTTCTTCCTGCATTGGCAAACCAACGAACCAATGACGATGCCCATGAAACGTAAACCATGGGCTGCAATTCCATGTTGGCAATGGAGAAAAGAACAGGGCCTGAGCATGCCTCATCGAAATTACTGAGAAAAGACACACAGCAATCTTCGTTCCATAGACTCCCTGGAAACTTCCAGCCTGATCAACAGATTAGGCAAACTTTAAAAGTAGGTAAAGCAAATACTCTGGGAAAGTCAGTTCACAATCTTGATGCCTGTCTTCTTCTTTCAGTGGTAACTTTTCACTTTGGACGTGAGCTGCTAAACACTGTTTTCTTCCAATCGCATGAAGAGTCAATTTTGAAAAGTGCATGCTGCTTTGTTGTCCATGTACCCTGAAGAAGTGATGACAGAGGCAGAAAAAACTTTTAAAGAAATGCCGTCCTTAGGTCTGTGTACAACAAGCATATGTATATAGGAAACAATGTTCATTCTACTGGATTTACACATCATATAGGGACAAGCTTTTCATGAGAATCAAAAATGTAAAAATGCAGGTTATTGTTATATAGCAGAACTTTAAACCTAGCCTAGCATGTATTCTGGATAGGCAATAAAAGCTTGGTGTGCTTATTTGCAGCCAAAAAGTACATTCATTGCTTGAGAAAAGCCAAATGTGTATGCGTGTGTGTGTGTGTGTGTGTGTGTGTGTGTGTGCATGTGTGTGTGCATGCCGTGCATGCATGCCTCTGTGTGTGTGTGTGTGTGCTGTGTGCACACGTGTGTGTGTGTTAATCATGTTCCTTTTCACAAAACAAAAAACGTTGAAATTGTGTTCATAATATTTTCTTAAATGTCAGAACAACCATGGGTTAATCTGACAATGAATTGGTTTCAGTCAGTCAGTCAGTGTGTGTGTGTGTGTGTGTGTGTGTGTGTGTGTGTGTGTGTGTGTGTGTGTGTGTGTGTGTGTGTATGAGTGTGCGCATGCGTGAGTGTGTGTGAAAGTCTGTGCACTGGTGCAACAGTGCATGCATGTGTGTGTTTTATATGTGTATGTCTGTATGTACCGTGTGTATATGTATGTGCGTGCAAATGTACAATGTGCGTGCACGCGTGCATGCGTGTATGTGTGTGTGTGTGAGTGAGTGTATATGTGCGAGTGAAGATCTGTTCCTTTCCATGGATTACTCTGTATTGTGTGTATATGTGTGTGTGTGTGTGTGTGTGTGTGTGTGTGTGTGTGTGTGTGTGTGTGTGTGTGTGTGTGTGTGTGTGTGTGTGTGTGTGTGTGTGTGTGTGTGTGTGTGTGTGTGTGTGACTGTATGTGTGCAAGTGAAGATCCATTCCTTTCTATGGATTATTTAGACCAAAATTAGATCGAACCTCCTCCTCCCCCTAATCCATATGCTCCCAAAATCTTTCCCTCACTCACTCACACAAATGCACACAGACACACTCAAAAACATTCCTCTCTCTCTCTATTAACTTCAACACGGTGACAGCCCTGATATGGCCCTGTGCGGTCGGCTGGGCTATAAGCAACATTACCATTACCCTATACATATGCACACACACACAATGTAAGCACACACACAAACACACAAGGGCTTGTGTCACTTACTTCATACCCCCTTCAGATCAATGTCCATCTCAATCTTCTATGGAAAGAACTGTTATTCTTTCATCAGAGTTTCCCCCAAATATTGTTTCAAAATAAGTGGGTGCTGGCCCTTTTATGAAAATCGGATGTCCTTCAGTGCGCTTGCCTATAATTCCATGAAAACTCAAACCCTAAAACTAACAATGGCCTGTGTGCATGACCCAACTCTAGGGCCAAACCTGAACCTGAGGAACCTTGCAAGGTATTTTTAGAGGTTCATGACATTCTGATAGGATCCTTCCCCCCATTTTCCTCCTGAGCACACACACACACACACACACAAACACATAAACCCTTCAGCATCCCACCCACTCCCCCACCCACCACTTTACCGTCAGTGTGAACTGACTGCAGCCCTCCACAATATCCCAGGTGTACCCATCAGATCGTGGCCTCCCCGACCAGGTAAACACCTGGCCCAGGTTTCTCTGCCAGCCTAAATTGTAAGGGTAGACACAAACACTCCCTCCATCTCCCCTCTCTCTCGGTCACGTGCCTGATGGAAACATCATCCTATATCAGTTTAAAAAATGGAGAAAAAAAAAAAGAGAGAGAAAAATATGTAGACTGGACTTGTGCAGTGAAAAACAGAACAAACAAACAACAACAACAAACAACAAAAAACAGAGAGAGAGAGAGAGAGAGAGAGAAGAAATCAGTATAATGCAGTACTTATTCACAAGTAGTGAGGGAGCGTGTTTGAGAGAGAGTGATCTGAATTGAGATGAGCTGAGGTGACTGGAGTTCAGTCAAGCTGAGTGGTGTGTGTGTGTGTGTGTGTGTGTGTGTGTGTGTGTGTGTGTGTGTGTGTGTGTGTGTGTGTGACTGTGTGTGTATGAATGCCTGTGTGTGTGTGTGTGTGTGTGTGTGTGTGTGTGTGTGTGTGTGTGTGTGTGCGTGCATGCGTGCGTGCGTGCGTGTGCATGCGTGAGTGCGTGCATGCATGCATGCGTGCGTGTGTGTGTATGTTAGTGTGCAAGTTTACATGTATATGTGTGTGCATGTATGTGGTCTGCGTGTGAATTTGTGAGCATATGTGTTTTCATCTGTGGATGAGTAAGAGTTTGAGTGAATATATGTGCATGCTACATGCTTGTGTGCTTGTATGTGTGTGTGTGTGTGTGTGTGTGTGTGTGTGTGTGTGTGTGTGTGTGTGTGTGTGTGTGTGTGTGTGTGTGTGTGCACGCATGTGCGTGTGTGAGTGCCAGTGTAAGTGTGTGTTGTGTGTGTGTGTGTACATGTATGTGAGCCTGTACAGGTGCTTACATGCATCCTTGAGTGCACATGTGTGTGCATACGTGTGTGTGTGTGTGTGTGTGTGTGTGTGTGTGTGTGTGTGTGTGTGTGTGTGTGTGTGTGTGTGTACTGCACATGTGTAACATGAGTCTATTTCTCTGTGTGGATGTCTGTGCTTGTGTAATCAGGACTGAATTACAGAATACATTCAAAACTATGTGAAGATCATCTGACAATGTAAAAAAAGAAAAAGGAATTTTACCTCTAAAAGTAGCTTTACAATATACTGGCCTGTCCAAACAAATTCCTTACCCCACCACCCAGTGCAAAACATTGCCAAACCTCCCCCCCCCCCACACCTAACCCCCCCCCCCCCCCCCCCCCCCCCCCCCCCCCCCCCCCCCCCCCCCCCCCCCCCCCCCCCCCCCCTAAAAAAAAAAAAAAGAAATAAGGAGAGCAGAGAGGTAACTTCACTGCAATTTTGTTTAGGTGCCAGAGTGATCTCACTTTGTCAGTTCACAATAGTCAGCTCTTTCTCAGCTAGATCAGTTTTTGCACCTTTTGCTCTGCAAGGAGATGGGAGGGCATCCTTGTGTTGGACAGATAAGACAAGCATTGCTCAGTGCCCATAGAAGAGGGCAGTGAGGAAGATGACCAGGGGAGCTAACTAAGAGGCTGAGAAGGCTAGGCTGATCATAAATTGAAAGCTGCAACGAGAAACTGTAGAAGCCTGAAGAAAGGACATGTTTATACGAGCAAATTCTCAGATCCTGCGATTAGGAGGAGCAGTATTTAAATTACTAAATCCATCTGAAAGTGCACGCCCAGGTGGACAAAGTCCTGAAACTGAAGGCATTCTGTCCGACTTCTCCAGGTTCACCAGAAGCCCCAGGGAGAAAAGAGTCTGCTGGGGCAGATGACTGGACTCCCATGTTCTGTTTTCCTTTGGAAACAGAAATCCTTGTAGAGAGAAAAAGGGACAAAGGAGAGGTATCTCCACAACAGCACCCCTGAAGAAGAGAATTTACCTCCCCATGAGAACTACAGCCAAGGAGGACCAAATGAAGATGACGCCAAAGGGGTGGTAGGAAGGTGAGGGGGAGGAGGGTCTGAAAGGAAATCTTTAGGGCCCTCCCTTATCATAGGAAAAAAACACTACACATCAGAGGTGTGCATGACATGTGTGATGGAATCTCCAGTCGATTCCACTGACAACCAGCAGGCAGGTCTGACAAAAGGTAGTATGTTCCCAGTTGAATGTGTCTGTAACAGTGACTTTTGTCACTGTCCATCAGTGTCCTTGTACCTCGTGACAGGTCCACCTTGCCTCTGTTTCAGCTGGCCATAGAGCAGGCACAAGATGTATTACTAACACCATAATAATGATAATAACGATGATTATTCATGGTGCTTAATCTTACATAATAAGCCCTAGTGCTTTCAAATACATAAAAGGTTAAAGAACCATAAATGAAACCAATAAGAAGAAGAATACTGCAATAATACCATGCATCTACAAACAAGGGTGCATACTGACACACACCCACGAGCGCGCGCACACACACACACACACACACACACACACACACACACACACACATGATCCCACATACACTGTCGAACAACACATGGACACAACAGCATGCATGCGCACACACACACACACACACACACACACACACACACACACACACACACACACACACACAACACAACCATCAGCCACCGACCCATACACACAGATCAACCAACCAAACACACAGACACACACATTACACACATCCACACCCATGCCTCACTGACCATTACCTTGTCTATGATCCAGGTTTCAATGCCCGTTTCATTTTTTAAAACAATCTTCATCTGGAACAGATAAAATCAAAGCTAAGCAACAGCCATTCACACTGATACCTCCAAACAGTTCTTCCATTTTAGTACAGCAAACTGTGCCTCACACTTTTACCATAGGTAGCTTCACAATGTGTTTCATTGAGGCTTTGTTTTCACTGCTCATGCTTGCATGCATGTGAAAGTATACTGAACTTTTTGCAAGAGAAACTGATCCAAAATGAAAAAGGTCCATCAAAGCTGATAGCTTATCCAGTCTAGCTTTAAATTTAAAATCAAACCATCTGAACAATTTTTCGTCTCTTCTGTTTTTTAGCACAAAAAGTGTGCAATCAACTTGAAGCAAAAACTTGTAAATCTGATAACTTATTTTCGCCCAGGACAGAAATTTATGCCTAAACAAACCTATGCAAAATAACACATACACAAACTACACACAATGTAACAGGGACCATTTGTGCATCTGTCTCTTGAGCATGAAAAATGTTGCGATGACATGTGGTACTTTAACCAGATGCACTCACTGGGTGAAGATCAGTCAGCTGATGGCAGACCACAGTGAGAGTCAGTGTCCGCTATAGTCAGAGCTCACAGCTACTAACGAAAAAAAGCACCTCAGAGGAAATGCACTGCTTCATCTTACTCGATAGTTCTTACAAGTTCAAATAGCCAATCAGCATCCACTTTACCCTTAACGGACAGTTACCTAAATCATTTAAAAATGCTTCTGAAGAAGACAGCAAAATTGGATTCACCTGTAAGATATGTCAATGTGTACTTTTCAGTCTCTACTTTAGTTGTTTCAACAAATACCCTGATCCATATCAAACATCTTCACTAGTGTTGATAAGGCTCTGACCTCAGCTGACCAGGATTAAGTCAAAAAGCCCCAGATCAGTACTTCAAATGTGCAAAACTAAACAAATAAATCCCATAAGAAAGTATTGGGTACTTTTCTGTTCAGTATCACTCTCAGTTTTGGCAAAAGTTACAGTTAAGCAACAGCAGAAGTACTTGGGTTTCTGTACAGGTCAAGCTCTTACTGAGCAATACACATTTTGGAAATCAAATGAAGCTCTGTAGTTCCATGGTTTTTGGACATAAACGTAATATTGTTTATTCTCATATCTTTGCCAGGGCAAGTTGTCTTTTAAGATGCCAAATGTTTCACAAGTGGTCAAGTTGTATACATGATCTACATTCCCTCAATTACCAAGTTTGGCTCTGAACACAACTCAAAGCATGAACTGTCCATCATCACACCAATTCAGCACTCACATCATATCCTCTTTTGGCTCTATGCACCCACATGTACTTGTTAGCACCTCTATTTTCTTCCTGGTCTCTCTGGCAGAGATATAAAGACTTTCTATTCCAGTGAGAGTCAAAACAAGAATGTCATATACATTGTTATCAAGGATGTATGACAATAACACATAAAACAAAATGCCTGGGAATGCAGGGCAGGCACACTGGTATTGATGTCTACGAAACATGTCTCTCACATAGACTATACGCACCAGAAACCTATATTTTTATAGACATAACACTGATTATGGCAGTGCCCAAAAGTGTAAGAAATTCAAATCAGAGCAAGAGAAAAAGAAATAACAAAACACGACTGTCATATACATTGTTACTGAGGATGATTGACAGTAATGCCAATGATTGTAGTGCCAAAGACAAGTGCTCAATGAACAATCTAAAATCAAATGACAGAAAAAGAAAGAAACCAACGAACCAAATGCTGGTTTTTAACCGAAATAAAGAAACAATAGTTTAGAAATACAGAAATAAACAGATTAGCTCAGAGCTGCCCACCAAAGCTGATGACAAGTTGACTGCTACAAGAAGAGTAAGTAACAAAGTGGCTTTTTACACAACTTTGTGCTAGTCCACTTGTATTTGGTCTGGTTTCATTGCAATGTTGATCATTGATAATATCTGTCATATAAACTATATGGACTTCATAACTTCCATTCTCATTTGCTGTTTTACACCCCTGCTTTTCTGCTGTATTTAGACACAGTCAATAAATGTAGCTTAGCATGACCAAAGAAATGCCTGCGCGAGACTGTATGCATTGTCTCTCTGAGAGACATGGTTTCCTACACATCAATACCAGTGTGTCTGCCCTGCATTCCCAGGCATTTTGTTTATGAATAAAAGAGCCTTTGGTGTTCTCAAAATCCATGAGTACTTATTGCAGAATGCCTTATAGCTTAAAAATTGTAGTAAAGTGCATCAGAAACCAATGTTGACAGCTTGAAAACTGTAATAAGTGTAAACTGTATCACTATAAAGCTAAATTGTATCGAACAAAAGCATAAAGGTGAACATTTTCTGCCGCATTAATGAAAAACTGTGATCTAAGCTAAGCAAATTGCGCTGTTTCTAGATGCCATGTGGTCTTATTGATGAAGATGTGTGGACACTGGTACCTGCATGTAAAAGAGCACGCCTGACGGCGATGGTGACTCCGATAGCCAGGCCGATGCTGAACATGGCTAGCAGGAACAGTGGTTTCTCCAGGTGCATCAACATCTCTGTTTGTCCACTCTGAAGGTAGTGCTCCTGCAACAGGCCCCCATTCAAACACACACACAGGAACCTCTCTGTAAAGGCCTCTGGAAATCCTTGATGGCACGGCTTTTAATGGGAAGGTATTTTACAGACACATATCTTTAGCACAAACTGAAAACTGTTCCTGGAAAACAAGCCTCCAGCCCTTAACGTGCCAAGAAATTTGGCACATAATGAAAACCTATTTGTCGGCAAATGTTCACACACACATAAAAAAACTGGTGGTTATTGGCAAACAAAATGCTTTGGATTACATTCTGAACTGACATAGGCACTGAAATGAAACTACATGGACAACAGAAAAAAATGTATTAATATGTTTTTTTGAATTATGACCCCGAGAATTTTTTTTTTAACCCAAACAAGTGACTAACAAACTGCGACTGTGGCAATATAAGGAGCACTAATTATCTGGTGTTCTTGAATGGATAATGTGGAAGTTGAAAGGTTAATGTTGTTTTTCATATTCCAATTACTTCTTCATTGACTTTTCCTTCCTTAATTTTCTTAAGAAGGAACTACAAAAGTCAAGAGCTACTCTCACATAGTAGACAGATCTGTAGATGGATGGGACAAGAATAAACAGAGCATAAATGCAGCCGAAGGCGGCAAAGAAGAGGAAGTAACAGAAGTTGGCATGGTTCCAGTGACCACAGCAGGTGTTGATCCACGGACAGTGGTGGTCCATTTTCATCACACACCTGTCAGTATCACATAATACACACATCAGGGTGACCACAGTATGTGTAGATCCAAGGACAGTGGTGGTCCATTTCATCACACACCTGCCAGTTAAACACAAAACACACATCAGGGTGACCACATCATCTACTGATCCATGGACACCGGTGGTCCACCTTCATTGCACACCTGCCTGTGTCACACAATACACACACATCAGGGTGACCACAGTGTGTACTACTCCATAGACAGTGGCTGTCCATCGTATTGCACACCTGCCAGTGTCACACAATACACACACATCAGGGTGTCTGTAGCATGTATTGATTCATGGACAGTGGTGGTCCTACTTCATCGCACATCTGTCAGTGTCACACAATACACACACATCAGGGTGACTTTAGCATGTGTTGATCTATGGAGAGTCGTGGTCCATCTCCATCACACATCTGCCAGTTACACATAATACACACACATTAGAGTGACCAGACCATGAGTTGATCCATGGACAATGGTGGCCCATCTTTACTTTTCTCTTTTTTTGTTGTTGTTGTAGTCTCGCAGACAAGGAAGGAAGAGAAAGAGCTGGTCTGAAAACACAAAGGATTGGACAAAAAATGACCATGCGCGGATCTCCCACCACAGCTGCCAACAGAACAGCCTGGAGAGAAACGGCGGCTGCCTCATCATGTCCCCCAAAAGACCCCAGCGGTCAGGGAAATGAGACGATGATGATGATCTTCCCCAGTCCACACCACAGCTTGGTCAATCTGCTACACAGCCCCAGCACCAACAATCGACTGGACGCAGTCAGTGTCAAGTCGTCCCAGGGCAATCCACCAGAGGAGAAACTGAACTGCTATTCAAGCTCTTTAGTTGTTGTTCAGAGGCATCTGTTCTGATCCCACTTATGCAGGACACTACGAATTAAGCCCTGGACTGACGACAATATCTGCTTGGTCACAAAGCCTTTATGTAGGAACTCTCTCTCCACAGGGTGCCATAACGTTTATTTAATGACAATCCCCAAGAATTTATCGAAACTGGTGACCCAGACAGAGTGGTGGTGTCCATCGTCATCATCATCACAGACCTGTCAGTGCCACTCAATGCGCACACATCAGGATCCACATTGTTCATAATTTTGATCGCTCTTTACACCATACTGCTATGCAATAACAGCACAATGCATACACACAGACTGACTCAAACACAAACAAAGACAACTTCTTTCTTTTATATATATATCTAAATGTATTAAGTATTTACTGGAATTGCCCTTGAGGGCACAGGTGATTGACTTTGCAATGGTCTAAAAAAAAAAGCTAGAATTCTTGTGATGATTATATTGATGACTGAAATATAACACAAATGATAATGCTTTTGTAGGTACTAAAAGTTACGATAAGCAACCAGTCTGACCTCTGTTCGCTTCTGACCTTTCAATCAGAGACAACTTTGACCTCTCAGTCAGAGACACTTCTGACCTCTTTACAACTTTGACCTTTCAATCAGAAACACTTTGACCTCAAACACTTCAGGTCTTTCACTTTGATACACTTCTGACCTCTACCATTCAATAAGAAATACTTCTGATCTCTACCATTCAGTCAGAAATACTTCTGACCTCTACCATTCAATCAGAAATACTTCTGACCTCTACCATTCAATCAGAAGTACTTCTGACCTCTACCAATACCATTCAGTCAGAAATACTTCTGACCCCTACATTCAGTCAGAAATACTTCTGATCTCTACCATTCAGTCAGAAATACTTCTGACCTCTACCATTCAATCAGAAATGCTTCTGACCTGCACTGTTCAATCACAAATACTTCTGACCTCTACCATTCAATCACAAATACTTCTGACCTCTACCACTCAGTCAGAAATGCTTCTGACCTCTACCATTCAATCACAAATACTTCTGACCTCTACCATTCAATCAGAAATACTTCTGACCTCTACCATTCAATCAGAAACATCTCTGACCTCTCACATTTCCTGCAGTGGTGAGATCTGGGAGCCTTGTAGCCCTGACATGCTTCAAAAACTGCATGGACGCCGCATGGTCTGCAATCTCCTGAGGGAAAAAAAAAAAGAGACCCATTAATCAACATCTTCAATCAGCAAGGTCATGCTCACTCACTCTTGCATTGCAACTGAGCCAAGTTTCATTTGTTGTCAGCAATACAAGCAGTTTGCTATAAGGTATCCTGTGTGTGCTGAATCCAAACACGGCTACTGACCACCAATGAAATGATTCAGTGTCAGAGCAGGATATCTCTTGGAAGGCTGCCTCACAGTAAGCTTTTGCTGACGGTTCACTGTGGGGAGTGACTAGACCTGAATGTGGCTGTGTAGAGGAGGTCAGGACGAGCACTAAATCTTCTCATCCCTATCTTTGGGTGACAACATCAGTCAAATATTTGGCAATGATAGTGATACACCAGCTCTCCCTAAAACTCCCAAAGTACCTACCTTCAGGATGAGCTTGGAACAGTACTGTTTGGAGCTACATAAACATCACAACATTTCTGAAACTACCATGTCGTCACCCAGCTAATTGTCCTCCTCAGAAATCTGTGTTCCATGGTTATGTATGTTCCACTGATACAGTGGTCTTTGCTTTGGGGTTTGTTACGTTGTTTTTGTTTGTTTTCAATGACAATTGATGTCAGTACCAGTAATAAAAGGGTATCAACTGACTGATGAAACAATAAAGATAAAATGACATAATCCATGGGGAGTCATTAGGGAACAACACTGAAGAACATCTCACTAGGTTCCTCCTCCAGTTCTATTGGCTGTGTACCAAGGCTTGGGTCTCTGCACATTTCGCTGTCCATCTGCATCTGACTTTGCAGAGGCAGAGAATGTGTCATGAGAACCCGTCCATTTCATGGGCCAGCTCTTTCAATCTCCCAACCAGCCTGAGTGCTCTTATGTACCAGATGGCAAATGTGGTGATGTTCCTTCCACTATACTCTGTGGTCTTCCCCCATTCGCACATTTTTCATGTCTGCCCTGGTGGAGTCAATGGGTGGTGCCATCATTATAAGCCTCAGCTGCAACTAACCCAGTTGGACATCTCTTTTCTTCTGCCATGTGATGTTTTTCGTTAAGTTGGTGAAGCATGTGCCTCTCTATGTCGGATTTTCCAGTTGGGTTTTGCTCCCACACATGGAAGGAAGTACGGGATTACATGGCTGAAAGAAGCAGAGAAGAACCAGTGACCTGACTTGATAGCACACTGGGTATTTTAACTCTAGATGACATTTTCACAATATGCCTAACATCAAGCTTAACCTTTACCGGACGATGTTTTTGACTACACAGACCCAGTCGTGTGGTCGCCCAAGACCAACACATTTTGTAGAGGTTTTTCCTACGGCTTATCTCTATTCAGATCGTGTGGGTCTTGTAAGACTCACACCTGATAAAGGTTGGTTCAGCAACTTGTTCCTCACCCAATGGGGGTTGTGTACAACCCTTTAAATATATAGGTTCTGGGGGAACTGTGACCAATTATGCTGATAACTGATTGTGCCCATACATAAAATTTCAGTGACCAACAGCTATTCAGATCGTTGAGGAACTCCTAAGTTTTCGTGAGAATGGCTCTGTCCGTTCATAAGATATGATGTTTTTATTGTCACTGGGGTCATGGAAGACCCAGGAGGCACAGTAAAGGTTAAGAAAAAAAATCAACTGACTGATATGATCCTGGAAGATGCTGGGAAAATGGAAAAATCCATCAGAAGTTTCTTTCATGTACTCACAGTTGCTTACATGGTGATGACATTCAGGCTTTTCAGAGAGAGTGGATGAAAAGAGCTGGGGCTGGAAAATACTGACAGTTTGTGTAAGTTGTGGAGAAAGGAAAAAAAAAAAATAATAAACTGAAGAAATAAGAGACATTCAACACAAACATGCATGTCACAGGTCAATCACAGCGTTCATAATCCGGCTGACCAAGACCACCATATTGGGGTTGACACACATCAAGGTCAGAAGATTACAGATTGGAAAATAATTCATAACAGTTTATATAGGTCCATAACCTGAATGAGTACCTTGAATACGCTGTTTTATAATCACAGAGGACAATAAAATGGAACAATGTCAATGTCCAATTCATGTTGTTTATCACCAAGCTGACAAGAAATGCCATAAAATATCAACATACACATAGAGAGGAAGAAACACAAATTCGTAGTGATAAACAAAGATAAACTGAGATAAATTTCATGCAGAACATGTGTGCAGCAAAACATCACAGCACAGCATAAATAATGAAAACAGCAGAATTACCTGATGATTTAATAGTTTACCATCAAACATACATTCACATCTGCAAGCATAGCAAAGCATATGCCAGTCGAGTTTATCAATCCCAACTTACTGGTCTCCATCCAAAGGGAATAAAGCCTGGCCCCTTAAACATGGCCATGAAGAAATTGACCAGAATCATCATGACACAGGCCAGAAAGAAGACCAGATTGATGAAGGCAGCCACACTGTGAAAGGGAGGCCACCACATGGTCAGACATTTGAGAGACATGGAGGTGATGGTGAGCGTTGTGCTGATGGCCACCAGAGGGCCCCAGTGGAACACCTGACGCCATGTGCCAACTACTTCATAGCCCATCGATGAAGGAGCGAGTCAGACTGAAATGAAAGAATGTCAAACTCTTTGATTCAATCATTGAAAAGAAAAGGCCACCATGTAAAACATATATACATAATAAAAGGTGCCTGCACATACATAAATGAAATAAAGTTTCTGTACACACACCTTCAAACACAAAAACAGACATTCAGAAAAAGAAATCTTGTCATTCTGCATCCAATTAATGTTCACGTAGAATATTACATTTTGGTGTCATTTCTGTAACGTATGAGTTTGTTGTTGTTGTTGTTGCTGTTGTTTCTGTGGCTGCTGTTGTTCTTGTTGTTGCTTGCTTTTCGAATAGACACGAACTGTCATGAATTTTGAGGGTTTAATGTTTGAATACACGGGGTTTTCAGTTTAAGTACAGAAAGTACCTAAGCTGCCTGGAAGATCAGCATGCAATATGGGGCTTGGGCAAAGGGAGAGGAAAGTAAGAGATTAAGGGGTATTGGGATGCTTGGAGGTAAGTGGACCCAAGGGGTGTGGGGGGGGGGGGGGGGGGGGGGGGGGGGGGAAGGGGGCTAATCTTGGATCTGAATCTGAAGCTTCCAGTGAGGATAATGTCAGGGCCTAAGGTAGAAGGCATTTGCTGTGTTTCCCCCACTGCAGGGAGTTGCTTCTTGCATGTATCACACTTCCACTCTGTAGCTGGAAACCAGCGTTAGTACAGCTGAAAGATCCTCATATGGTGCAGTGACCACAGCTTGCTCAAGCGTTTTTGTTCATCTGTTAATGTCCAGCGGTGGATGTCAACATTTCTTCACTTAAGACTACACACCTACATGAAAGAAAAAAATGCTGTCAATGCACATGATCTTTTGATGCATGATATGTGACACAATGGTGTAAACTCTTTTATAGAAAAAATGCTGTGAAGACTCTAGTATGGAAGCATACAAACAATGTATGAAAGTGAAAGCCAGCTACAACAATAAAGCGCTGACATAATGATTCTATTGACAAATGACTGTCAAATAAAAAAGTTAACTGTGAAAAATATAAATATCAATACATGTGGATCATAATAACAAATAATCCCCCCCCCCCCCCAAAAAAAAAAAAAAAAAAAAAAAAACCTGTTCATGTTCTTTTCTTACCTATTGTGTTAAGAAAAACAAATTATGGAACTATATTTGACAAATACATTTCATTACTCACTTTTGACCAGTATATGACAGAACTGACTTTCAAAGAAAAGAAATCAAATGGTATTATCAGTATCAGGTCTTTTGACAGCCCATTACATTAATTTGAAACCCAAAATAGTCATGGTCATGGTGCTATTTTCAGCTGTTTCTGACCATGTCTGGAATCTTATTAAGTTGTGCAGGCATCAAGCCTGAGCTGAAAATGAAGTACCCCATGTGGAAATGTACAAAGAAGATGAACTCTATCAACCTTTGTAAGTTTACAGCCTAAGCAGCCTCTCCAGCTTGGCCATTTTGGATTGATCTGGTCGAACAGAAGGGATACTTTGCTTATACACTTTTACCTGAAAAGCAGTTTTCCAAGAAGGAAAAAATTGCCAAGAGATTATACAGAAAGGCCTTGAAATTTCATCTCATACATAATGATGATGTGCTTTTAAGACTTGATGCTTTGAAAAACAAAAAATACTGTTTCATTATGAAATGAACAGACTGGCTGCTTTGTTTCAACTTTAAATAGCTTGTAAGCTGTTCTACTAGGATGTGAAAATACTCCACATAGTTTTAACAAATTAACTGTGTGGCAACACATCGAAGTCTCATATCATGCTATGTATCTTTGGTCTTACAATGCATTGACAAACTGAAACATTATTACTCTTTTCTACATAACTCCATGTTTGAAGGTAAATGGTAGACTCAATTTTAATTTATATATACTTTAAAACATAATAAACAAAGCTTTTATTTTCAGCAGAATCAAGCTTGACTATCGTAACTGGCAAACTCTGAGTAACATTAGTTTGAGTACATCAGGTCTGTGGCCCAAGTACTGCTTGAGCGCATGTTTGTGGCACTGTTCAGCAGAGCCTGAGCACTGGTTGAACACTGTGTTGAGTGAGTTGACTTAACAAATCACTGGATTCAACACTATGAACTATGAAGACACACAGAAATAACATAAAACAGCCAAGCCTCAAATACTGAAAAAGCAAGAGGCAGGACACGATCGATACTGTATAAACATTTTTCATGCTTACTATGGCACAAAACTAGCACCAGTAAATTGCTTTTAATATAACATTAAAGATCAAAATGGTATGGAATAATACAGAGGGGTAAACACTAAATATGAAAATTTTGGTCCAAGGGAAGCTTGCAAACATGCGTAATCAAGGTTATGCTAGATCAGTGGTATAAACCCTGGTGTGTTTTTTTTAATCCACATTTTATATTGTTTCTGGGTTTAAAATTTGTTGTTGTTGTTGTTGTTGTTGTTCGGTTGTTCGGTGGGTCGTCTACTTTCATTTACATGTGTTGTGAACCCTCTGCAAACTGACATTACAAACAAACAATCGGGATACCATCAAGGATTTGCAAACAGTATGATTTGGATTTAAATTAAATTCAACACACACTAATTAATGACTCGTTTTCCGTCAATATCTTTTTGTCGAACTGACAGTCAGGCTACACTCCTCATCTGTTTCTGTTCTTTGTACGTTCTGATTTCTAATTCTTGTCGTGAGCTCTTCGAGTTCGAGGCTTCTGCTTATATGTGAATGCTTTCTTTCACTAACATGACTTTGACTGTTTAAAGCTTAGGACATAATATGGGTACAATTGGCACACACAGTCTAGAGTCAGTTAGATCGTTTGTCTCAAAAAATTTCATCTGCAAACCTTCTCAAACCTTGTGCGGCGTCCTTGACACCGTCAGAGTAACATCCCTTAATTTACGACGGCAAGTTAATTACCCTTCCCTTGCCCTGAAATCGTTCCGAACAACATTTAAAAATAAAATAAAAGCAACACACACACACACACACACACACACACACTAGCTAAAAAAAATGAATAAAGAGAGACAAACGAAAAAAATAGAAATAAAAATCAGGAACACATCCTGAAACGTTTAAAAGCAACATCCATTATGTTCCCGTAAGAGAAGATAATCAATCGACAGAAAAAGGCCCACCAATAATTTAGAAAGTTTCCTTCCATCTGCAGATTCTCTCACAAAGTGTGTGTGTGTGTGTGTGTGTGTGTGTGTGTGTGTGTGTGTGTGAGAGAGAGAGAGAGAGAGAGAGAGAGAGAGAGAGAGAGAGAGAGAGTACAGGAGAGGTACCGTTCAAAAGAAGAGTTAGGCCAAGAGTTGTTGTTTATTTTTTTGTTTTTGTTTTGTACTGCAGTTGTAATCAGAAATTTTGTTTTGGCAGGGTATATGGCCACCGATCTTGAATTACACCACTCTGACACCTCAATAAAACTATCTTGGAGAAATGTGTTTGTTGCTTATAGCCTGTTTCCACTAGTTCGGAGTGATAAGAAGTCAACAAATAAATCTGTTTCTTTTTTTTTTCGTCGTTGTTATAGAGAATAGTAAATTATTGTTGAAGGTATAGAGTAGGAGGGGGGCCTCATACGCGGTACCTTGTGAGACTCAATGTCTGATAAAGTCTTTAAAGAAATCGAAATGAAATGAGGCAGGGAACAGCAAACAATAAACAGTAAACAAGTGGGGTAGTCTTTGCTCCCATAAGGAAACCTAACACAGAGTAACTTTTATTCAAGACTGGCACAGCCTTTAAACTTGAATAAAGTCAGACAAATACAAAGACGAACAATCTAATAGTGGGGGAAAAACAAGCGCAGGCCAACAACTAAATTGTCTTCGTAGTAATGACTTGGCAGAACTTTGAACTTAAGGGGGGGGAGGGGGGGGGGGGGGGGGGGGCAGCAGGAGGTTGAAGATGTAAAATCTGGGAACCTGAAATTAAGAAATATGAAAACTCTTCACTGGCTGCATAAGGGAACCATCGCAATCCCTTTTAAAGGCAGATATATATATCGGAGCAGGCAATACAAATATAATCTGCCTTTAAAAGGGATTGCGATGGTTCCCTTATTGCAGCCAGTGAAGAGTTTTCATATTTTCTTAATTTCATGTTCCCAGATTTTACATCTTCAACCTCCTGCTGCCCCCCCCCCCCCCTTAAGTTCAAAAGTTCTGCCAAGTCATTACTACGAAGACAATTTAGTTGTTGGCCTGCGCTTGGCCCCACTATTAGATTGTTCGTCTTTGTATTTGTCTGACTTTATTCAAGTTTTAAAGGCTGTGCCAGATAAAAGTTACTCTGTGTTAGGTTCCTTATGGGAGCAAAGTACTCCACTTGTTTTACTCTTTAAAGAAGTTTTGCCATTTAGGAATACCTACCGTTTCAGTATGGCCAGAATTTACTGTAGACGAAGAAGCGTTCAAACACATGAATGTTTTATTTAAGGGAATTTCATGGCCAACAATTCGGGTGAGCAGCATTGGGAGACATTCCAGAGGGAATCCAGTTCATTTGTCCTTAAACTGACATTCCTGTTTGTTTAGTGTCTTTCGAGAAATTTGGATAGAACTGATAGAAGCCTAAGGATGAAGGTTTGAAATTATTTGGATCTCATTGATTATTCGATTTTGAAAGGGGGTGGGGATGGGGTGGGGTGGGTGTGTGTCTCTTTGGCATTTTTGAGGGAAGACGTACTGGTTTCAATTAATAAACTTCAATGTGTATGAAAGACTAAACAGTATGTGGCAGAGCGACTTAGCGTAAAAAATGCAGATATGTCTAGTTGCAAAGTGAAACGACTGCAGGCGGAAATCTAAACAAATCTTAAATCAATGTCAGCGAACCGCCCAGAGAAACGTGGACAAACGAGTCACAAGACAAAACACAACGCGTTTCGACCTCTTAGGTCTTCTTCAGGTGAAACAAAAATGAAACAAATAACGAAAATGCACTTAGCTTTGATCGCTTCAGATTGCTTCTGTGTTCAGCGCAAGGAAGAAGGCTTGAATCGCAGATATGTCATCAGAACCTATAGACTTTTTTCTTCTTTAACGGCACATGAGAATTCCTATTTCAACCAAAAGCAAAACAAGGAATGGGAAGTTGGCTGTCTGATGCAAGTTTTTGTTTTGCAAAATAGTATTAAAATCTCCTGTGCAGAAATTTGATTGAATGCAAAAGCTACTGATGGAAGTACTACGATTGATGGCTTCGGAATGGCCCATAGAATGGACAGAGACTGGGAGGAAGCAGAAAAAGGAATTAGGTGGTGGCGTATGCCTGTACGTTAGTAAAACATGACGGTGTGACCGGGCGAACGATTGTGCACAAAAGAGCTTAATATCATCTATAGGTTCTGATGACATATCTGCATTAATGTTCAGATAAGTTCAAGTGAGAATTTGTAAGGGACAAAGAGATTTTAAAGACACAGTAGAGCGATATTTTCAGGCAGCAAAATGAAAGATGCACGAGGTGGGTTAAAAATTATCACCGAGCAGCAAGGAAGAACACAGGCAGTTGTCAGATAAACTTACATGAACAGACGGATTTTGCATACAAACTGAACAATTTCACTGTGGTTTGAGAGGGATTATTTGGATGAGGAACTAAACGAAGCAGGCTGATATCACAGTTACATGAAAGAATAAAAGTTGGAGACGATGAACAAGACTTTGAAGTCGGCAGGAGAGTTGGTAAGTCTATTTGTGTAACAGAAGGCTGGGAAAGCAGTAAGTCCAAACTGGACATGCGGGCGATTGATGAAGATGTGTGCTATGAACTCTTTGATATGTTTTTGCTGGATCTTCATCTTAAGGAATGCTCTGTCCCCAGCATCTGTTTAAAGTTCTCCGTCACTTTTCAAGTTTTACAAACCTCCACCTTGATCCTATCCAGTTTCTTGTAAACCCCGTAGGACATTGGGTGCTGTTCTGACCAGTTTCACAACGCATTCGTCTACTTAAGCAACCAAGGTTCTGTTCTTCGCATTCTCTGCATTGATTTCTGCTCTGCTTTCTGCACATCACAGTCTCGCTTCCTAACAAAAGAAACTGCTTGATGTAGACGTTGGTCAGTGGGTTGTCAATCATCTACTTAACAGTACACAGTCTGCCCGTTTCCAGTCTACGATCTCCTCTTAGCGCTCTAAACTTTCGACTGGTGCATCTCAAGGTACACTGCTGTCTCCCGTCCTCTTTATTGATAGAGCAAGAACTGCGTGGGAACAGACAAAATTCTTGTCATCAAATCTTCTGATGATCCTGCCATTGAGAAAGTTTATGAACCAACTCTCACTCTGTCTATTTTGATGAAGTATATAGTTCTCTTTATGGTGGTAAGAAAATTATCTTGATTTGAATATTTTCAAAATATAAGAATTGTGAATCGATTTCCTTGAAGGCCCACCGCTAATGCCAAATGTTATTACTGATGGTCAAGCTGCTGAGGGTGTGGATAGGGGCATAGTTTTAGACAAGGAATTAGTTTTTGATAAGATGATGACAATGTACATAAAAATGTCGAAACAAGGACATGCCTGCAGAAAAAGAGAAGAAAAGATGTCAATTCAAAGATATCAAAAACTAGCTATCGCTGTTATATTGACTCCTTGCACATTCTTTCATTTATAAACTAGCATAAAAGTCTTGTTTTGTGAAACAAGCGAGATTTGAACGATATAGTGAATGTGTGTTAGTAAGTTGTGGGTGAAAAGCTATTTGGTATGCAAGAAATGTATGAGAAGTGACCTGTTCGAAAGGCAAAACAAACTGCAAGTGATGATAGCCATATTTTAGCCAAATACTGTGAACTTGACCATCAAAGAGTCGTTTTAGGATACCGACGGTTAAATCAAGGGCACAGCTTTTATCCCAGAATCAAGTCAGTTGTTAAATTCTTAATACTCTTGTGCCTTTTCCTCTCTTGCGAACCTAACTGGTGCATGCATTTGTGAGTGGTGTGCGTGCGCGCGCATGTGCGAGCGTGCGTGCGTGCGCGCGCGCGCGCGCGCGCGCGCGCGTGTGTGTGTGTGTGTCCCATTTCTGTTGTGATAACTATCGTACGTGACTAAATGAGTCTTTTTGAAAAGTAAAGTTTCTGTTTTCTTCTCATCTCCTCTCTCTTATCTTCTGGTCCACGTACTTCGACAAATCTTTGTCGGTTAACGAGAAGAAGGTATGCTAAATGTATCAGGACTCGTGTTTGTTTCTGATTTTGATTTTTTTTTTTTTTTTTTTTAGATACATGAAAGCAATAGTGTGTATTGCCTCCAAATGGTCGCTGTATTTTTTTTTTTTTTTGCACCTGTCATCATTTTACTGAAGCATTCCCTTTTGGCTTTTTTCAACTTTACTCGACAGAAAATTGCTCTGCTCTCTATTCATTGAATAAAAATCTGCTTCCTTCAGCGGGTTACGGACAGCAATTTCTTGCTGCAGTTTTGGAGTCAAACGCAGACTGGGGATACTTCTTTTCTGGTCAGTGTAATAATGCGTGCTTACGTTTGATGGTAAAGAATGTGCTGTACCAAAACAATTGTTTTTTTTTTTATTCACATCAGTAGAATTGCAAATCAGCTGATATTTGGGAAGCGCTCAATGTGCTTTTACGTTGATGCGCTTTTACACTGAACGTTTTGTAAAAGCAAACTTGGGTAGTTACGTGATATCTGGTTGGTGGTGCTTTTGGAAGATGAAGGGAACCTCTACCTTTAATT